>JAMPIV010005855.1:100000-406819 GCA_024509875.1 Oreohelix idahoensis | reverse complement strand
CGTGGACTGATGAAAAGGCAGAGGAAAACATTACATCTTCATACCAATATGTGAATGAGCTGACCACTCGCTTAAAAACTGGCTGGAAACTTGCCAATGAAAATTTGAAACAAGCCAGGAAGAAACATGCTGCCTATTATAACAGGAAGGCGAAAGACAGAAATTTGGCTGTGGGAGAGAAGGTACTGCTTCTTTTGCCCGGGAGTCAGAATAAGTTACAAATTGGATGGCAGGGTCCATATACAGTTCTAGAGAAGGTGTCTAGAACAAATTATAAGATAGATAAGAAGGGGAAAGAAAAAAATCTATCATGTGTGAATTTTACTCCCCTGAAGAAATATATTTGGAAAGAGAAATCATCAGGAAGAGGGACACACTTGTTGACCTTGTCCATCGCCATGGAGATGAAAAAAGGAACCACTTTCATCATTTGAATTCCAAGTTTACACCCCTGTGAGACAGCAGCACAGGTGAAAATCAGTACACATTTAACGAAAACTCAGAAAGAGAGAGTGCAACAGGTTCTAAATAATCATGCAGAGGTGTTAACAGACCGACCAGGGCATACAAACCTATTGGCATATGATATGAAACTGATAGACCCCACACCTGTCTGTATGAAACCATATTCGATTCCGTTTGCTAAGGAGAAAGCTTTGAAGGAAGAGATAGACTATCTGTTGAAGGAAGGAATTATTTCACACAGTGAGTCCTCATATAGTTCCGGTGTTGTACTCTTAAGGAAGCCCTCTGGAGAACTCTGGAGGGAAATTTGCATAGACTGGATATCCATTGTACAAATCATAAAATAAAGATATTTCTCAAAAGTGGATCTGAGTAAAGGATACTATCAGATTCCAGTAAAGCCTAATGCCTATTACCTCAGAAGGAACAGATGAGAAACTTGTTGGATGTAAACATTTCGGAGGAACGTAATGAATCCCTGAGTTGCCTCTTTGATTGAGGATATTCCGAATGTTTCATACAGGATAATAAGAAGATTATGGGATCCACTACGAAAACTCTGCTATCACCAGGTATATGTTATCTCCTCATAACGTACATTTTGAGGGAAATATAATGTTCTCTGGACATGTCAGTGCGCAGACTCAGAGAAGAGAAATGGTGAATACGGGTTGCGAAGCAGCATTAAGACAAGCACTCACACTTGCGGCTGTTCAGTAACATAACCGAAATATATTATTGGTTGTAGAAGTCTGAGGCAGATTTCAGAGTAGTGCCTACTCTGAATGGACCCAACTACATAAAACCATGATAGCACCACAGCAGAGTAAAGTCAAGTTGACTTACATTTATCTATGTGTATATAGAATAAAGGACTGACATGGGATGTCTGTTTTAAGAGGGGAGGTGTCGTGAAATATTCTAATCCACATATATAAATTATCAGGTAAATATAAAGCCTAATAAATACATATAATAAAGAAAGGAAGAAGAATGGTAAAGAACAGTGCTATCACAATGACAGTACTCGAAATCCCCTTTGTTTTATGCTTCGTCTGCAAATTGTAACGTTTCCACGTTAAATATAAGCCACTGCATAAATACAAGCGTTTCCACAACACATTAAAACGGGTATTGCATTTCTAAGAAAAACATTGAGAGGTACACTGCGTAATGACCTAAATTAATCCTAACATTAATTATACTGCGTTACCAAAACGAACGAACAGATGGACTCAAATAGAAAGAGAGAGGGAGGGCTGAAAATCAGGAACGCATGCAACACGCGTCGCGCGATACACAATTACTACTATCACGCGTGTAAGGCCACATGCACTAACTTTTTTTTCAGACGGACAGTGATAAATTCACTACCCTTCCCAGAGTTAGGTTTTTAAATCCTGAAAAACTCTTATTAGGAAAGATAACATTAGATGGGTTTACGTTTGAAAACATTACAGTACCCAGACAGCACATCTTCGAAACAGGAGGTAGAAGAAATTGCATATTTTGAACGCAGCCACTTAGCTCTTTTAAATTTGTATATTTGGGTTCCTTAGGGCTTGCTGACAAAGAATATGTAAAACGTTACGCAAATAGTCTAGGAATTAACAAGTTATAACCAAAATAAAATAGTGGGGATGCCTGACAGCATGAAATCATTTCTGCTCATAAAATTTTTTTATAACGTGTTTGAAAAAACCTTGCGTACGGAAATAGCCTACCATGTAAACTCCAAATTGATTGGAGCGCAACAAATATAAGACTAAACACGATTGGTCGGACTATAAATACTATCTTTGGTTGTTAGGGGAGACGTAGGAAGGTAAAATTTTTTCAAACACTTGTCGAAACGTGGCTCCATTGGCCAGACTCGCTGATATAATCACTTAGGAGCGTTAGTTCGAGACCACTAGTTCAAATAAGCTTGATAAAGCAACAGTGCGTTGAAGCCAGCTCATATTTTTGCTAAATAAAAGCCTGGAACATAAGCAGATGGGAATTTGTGCCAGTATTTGTGCCAGAATTCATTGCTAGTCAACGTATCTGTGTTTATTTCCATAAATTGTGGGACCGTGGTCTTGATGGTATTGAGCAGCACCTGGTCAGAGCTTTGCTGAATCCAGAGTCGGACAGCATACTCCTTGGTCCATTTAGCTATCAGTGAGGTGTCTCCAGAGCCCAGGGGAGAAATCGAGCAGAGGAGTCTTTTCCTGCCGCCATCACGCAAGATAAGCTGATGTGGCCAGCTGAGCTCAAAATTATGTACCCCATCTTAAAATGACCTTGTAAAAATAACATTAAGAGGGGAATTAAATTGTTTTAATATCAGGAACTGAGAACATCTCCAATACTAGTTCCAATAAAGACAAACTATTGAAGTCATGATGACAAATACCAACAAAGCTTGAACAAAACAAAACCAGTATTACCTCATATTACTACTACACAACTAACATACATAGGATACTTTTAATAATATATGTCACTACAATATTCATATTGATAAATTCTGTACATATAACTTGTAATTAAAATTGATTGTGATTCCTGGTTCCCTTTGTATTTGAATCAGGATACATATCCATTCATGACAGCAATGAATACATATTGTTATTTGAAAAGTTATCAGTGACTCCTTTAAGATATCCTTGTAGAGTGTTTTATGTATGTGAGTGTCACAGTGTTGTCACGTGTAGTGGAATAAATTAAATTGTTTATCTGTCTGTTGTTGTCTTGACTTACACTTCATCATACACATACCCTAGACATATAACGTAGTCATCACACTATTCCAGAATAATTCTGACTGAGATATATATATATATGTGGCAGCAAGTAAGGTTATCTATAATACACTACTCTTATTAGATATAGATACCTTCACAGCTGATCTCAGTCAGTACACTAAGTCCCCTATAAATATTTATAACATCCCACTTCACCACACCTATTATAACAGGAAAGCTAAAGACAGAGATTTGGCTGTGGGAGAGAAGGTACTGCTTCTTCTCCCCGGTAGTCAGAATAAGTTACAAATTGGATGGCAAGGTCCATATACAGTTCTAGAGAAGGTGTCTAGAACCAATTATAAGATAGATAAGAAGGGGAAAGAAAAAATCTATCATGTGAATCTCCTGAAGAAATATTTGGAAAGAGAAAATCAGGAAGAGACGCACTTGTTGACCTTGTCCATTGCCATGGAAATGAAAATGGAACCACTTTCATCATTTGAATATCCATTACATCCCTGTGAGACAGCGGCACAGGTGAAAATCAGTACACATTTAACGAAAAATCAGAAAGAGAGAGTGCAACAGGTTCTAGATAATCATACAGAGGTGTTAACAGACCGACCGGGGCATACAAACTTATTGGAATATGATATGAAACTGATAGACCCCACACCTGTCTGTATGAAACCCTATTCGATTCCTTTTGCTAAGGAGAAAGCTTTGAAGGAAGAGATAGACTATTTGTTGAAGGAAGGAATTATTTCACACAGTGAATCTTCGTATAGTTCCAGTGTTGTACTCCTAAGGAAACCCTCTGGAGAACATAGACTCTGTATAGATTACAGGAGACTGAATGCTATCACAGAAGGACAGGTGGATCCATTGCCGGATACAAATCAGTTGTTTGCCAGACTAAATAAAGCTAAATATTTCTCAAAAGTGGATCTGAGTAAAGGATACTATCAGATTCCAGTAAAGCCTGAGGTTAGACCATACCTAGCTTTTAGTACATCAGAGGGACACTATGAGTTTAACAGATTGCCATTTGGATTGAAGAATGCGCCTAGTGTCTTCTCTAGAATGATGAGAAAATTATTGGACCCTCTGAATAATCCATGCATCACAAATTTCATGGATGATATCCTTATAGCAACAGAAACATTTGAGGAACACATTGACTCTCTGAACATGCTGTTTAATCGACTTAGAGAAGCGAATTTAACAGCCCGACCAACCAAATGTTGTGTTGGATGTAAAGAATTAGAGTTCTTGGGACACACAGTTCATCAGGGAAACATGACCCCTGACCCCAAGAATTTAGAGAAACTAAAGAAAGCCCCAAGACCACAAACCAAGAAAGACGTGAGATCCTTTGTCTCGTTATGTGGTTTCTACCAAAAGTATATAAAAAACTTTAATTCCATATGTGCACCGTTAACTGATTTGACACGTAAAGGACATCCAGATCGAATTACATGGACTCCACAATGCGAATGCGCTTACCAGGAATTGAAGGAAAAGCTCACAAGTAAACCTATTTTGAAATTACCTGACTTAAATCAAGAATTCATTGTAAGGACGGATGCCAGTAATATTGGGTTAGGTGCGACTCTGCTACAGAAATCAGATGCATTGGATGGGGAATTAAGCCCAGTGGCATATGCTAGCAGAAAGTTGAATAAAGCTGAAACCAATTACTCAACTAGCGAAAAAGAATGTCTTGCAGTAATATGGGCGATAAAGAAATTCAATATTTATCTGTATGGGAAGGCATTTAAGTTGCAAACGGATCACAAATCCTTGTCGTTTCTAGCGCAGGCTAGACATGAAAATTCTAGATTACTCCGTTGGTCATTACTGATACAGCCATATGAGTTTAGCATAGAGTATATAAGTGGAAAAACAAATCTGGGAGCGGATTTTTTAAGCCGTCATCCGTGTGATGAGAATCACCCTAAGCCCCAGGAAAGATAATAAATTTCTCTATGTGTATATAGAATTATAGACTGACATATAACGTCTGTTTCAAGTGGGGAGAATTTGTCGTGTGAAATTCTAATCCCCATATATAAATTAAAAAGTAAAGGTAAAGCCTAACACATAAATTCAATAAAAGGAAAGAAGAATGGTAAAGAACAGTGCTGTCACAATGACGGTACTCGAGATCCCCCTTTTTATGCTTCGTCTGCATATTCTCACGCTTTCACGTTGATAGTAAAGCCTACTACATCAATACACGCTTTCTACAATAACACGTGTACTGCATTTCTAAGAAAACCTTGAGCTAGGCACCCTGCGTAATGACCTAAATTAATACTTCCATTAATTTCATTTTATACACGGCGTGATGAAAAGACAGATGAACTTAGGATAGAGAGAAGGGAGGGCTGAAAGCAGGAACGCATGCCACACTAAACACGCGTCTCGCGATATACAATTAATGCCACGCACCCCTAGCGTAAGGCCAGAAGCAATAACTTTTTTTCAAATCGACAGTGATAAAAAACACTACCCATACGAGAGTTAGGTTTAAAAACTTACAAAACGCTTATTAGGAAACATGACATTCTACTGTTTTATGTCTAAAATCCTGACATTAGTCTGACAGTACAGCAGGACAGGTGGCGGTTCTAAACATAAAAAATAAAAAAAAACAAATACACGACTATCCTAGAAAATACATATTTTGAATGCAGCCACTTAGCTCCCTTAAATTTGTATATTTGGGTTCCTTAGGACTTGCTGACAAATAATATGTTAAGTGTTACGCAAATAGTCTAGGAATTAACAAATTATAGTCAAAAGAAATAGTGAGGGTGTCAGACAACACCAAAATCAGAATCGCTCAGTGGCAGATTTTGAAACCACCATTGTACGGGAAATAGGTCCCCATGTTAAATCCTATTTGATTGGAGCGCAGTAAATGTAAGGCGAAACACGATTAGTCGGACTACAAATACTAATTTTGTTGTTGTTAGGGGAAACAGTAGTAGAGGTACTTTTTTGAAAAGCTGTGTAAACATGGCACGATTGGTTAGACCCGCCAATATAGTCAATTAGAAGCGTCAGTTCAGCACCACATTTTCAAATAAACTTTCTAAAGCAACAGTGCGTTGAGATTCAGCTTATATTTTTCTAAATAAAAGCCTGAGACAGCGGCAGGTCGGATTTTGGGCCATATTCATTGCCAGTCAACGTAATTGTGTATTATTTCCATGAATTGTGGTAAGCTTGAAATATTTGATATCTTTTTAATGAAAATTGAATGTAAATTGATAATTTATGTCTGTATATGTGTGTAGTTCAGTAGCAGACATGAGGCAAAGCCTAGATATTGCTCCAACCTGAACAGAACGTGTCTGAGAAAAGTTAAATTGCATGGAATTGCCAAACAGTACACTGACACCTATCTTATTGACTAGAAGGAACTAATGCTGGAATTGCAGAGGCGTAGTAACCATTAGGGAGGAGTATACTGGTGTAAATTGTTTCAGATGAAGATAGCAGTTGGCCTACCGTTCTGAACTCAGTGTTTGTTATGTATTGTGTTCAGTCTGGAAATAGATTATAAATTAGTTCTGAAATAGGAGGTACAACCTTCTTGTTTCAGGGACCGTGGTCCTAAAGTTATTGAGCAGCACCTGGTCGGAGCTTTGCTGAATCTAGAGGCTGACAGCATACTCCTGGGTCCAGATAGTGACCAGTGAGGTGTCTCCAGAACACAGGGAAGCTATCGAGCAGAGGAGTCTTTTCCTGCCGCCATCACGAAAGATAAGCTTCTGTGGCCAGAGGAGCTCAACATTATGTGTCCCCCTCTAAAATTGACATTATAGTAAAACAGAGGGACAATACCTTGTTTAAATTGATAGGAACTGGGAACTTTTCCCCATACTATTTCCAAGATAAACAAACACTTGAAGTCATGATGACAAATAACAACATAGCTTGAAAAACAAAACCAGTATTACCTCATAGTACTACTACACAACTGACACACATAGGATAATACTAATAAAATATGTAACTACAAGGTTCATATTTATAAATTATGTACATATAAATTGTGATTACATTTGATTGTGATTCCTGGTTCACTGTGTAGTTGAATCAGGATATATATTAGTGAAAGTAATTAATACATATATATTTGAAACTTTACCAGTGACTCATTTAAGATAGTCTTATAGAGTGTTAAATGTGTGTGAGTGTCACAGTGTTGTCAAGTGTGGTGGAATAAATTAAATTGTTTATCTGTCTGTTGTTGTTGTGACTTACACTTCATCATTTACATAACCTTAGACATTCAACGTAGTCATCACAATATTCCAGAATAATTCTGACTGAGGTATAAATGTGGTAGCAAGTAAGGTTATCTGTAAAACACTACACCTATTAGATACAGATACCTTCACAGCTGATCTCAGTCAGTACACTAAGTCCCCTATAAGTATTTATATCATCCCACTTTACCACAGGGAGGTGTAAGATTGTCTTATACGAAATTATAGACGTATAGATAGGCTGGACTATAGAAACTACTCATTCCAGAGACAGATCTTCTCTCCTTAAACTATTCACTCGTGAAATCTATTCCCACACCTTTACTTCTCATGTAATATCACCATCCACTCTACTCAAGCGGGACCATGAATATCTTTCAAACCTATCTAAATTTACGACAGGATACACCACGAATATGTCCAGACAGAGGGTCGAATTGCGCCGAGTCATAGTCTGATAACGACGTCTGAATTAGGTGGGATAAGCAAGTCAGATAATCCCCAATCTGGGAAGACATTTTGAAGTGATGTATATGTAACTTTACCAAATAATATTCGGATGTTTACAGCCCAATTTTAGAAAGTACTGGTTTGAAATTTTGCACTAGATGGGTCATGCAAAATATTTCATCATAAAGTTGCCATAACTAAAACTTTTAAATAAAATTGGGTGGCATTTTGAGGCGCGAATAACAACTGCATCGATTGGGCGTTTGACCCAATCGCCCAGAAAAGGGAGGGGGGGGGCAGGAAATCTACGATATTTAATGTAGAATACATGAATGTAATGAATGTAATGAATGAATGTGTCCTAATTGACACACGAAACTGCATTCCAGAAGTCGTCACCAGTAGACAGCTCAGACCTTGCTACAGGAAAGAAAAGAAGTAGACTCTGAATTTATTAGGAACGGAAACACGTATTAGAGCTTCTTTTACCCACTGGACAAGAAAACTCGCCAAAATTAATACGGACTAGGACTCCTACAGAAAACTACACTCAAAGTCACAGAGGAATTCTGAAATAACAAAAATCTCAGACTTATGTTCGAGGCAAATCGTATTAACTTGCCGAGACTATTTATCTGAGCAGGAAGTCAAAAGAATCTTAATTTTATTGAGTTGGTTGTACGGATCAGAGAAGCCAGTTGCGGTACTACTTTACGAACGATACCAGCTGTCTTACTAGTCTGTGTTTCTAACCCTGAGATCGACACTTGAAGACCCTTGCCTGGACCAGGAGCTGTAAGTTCTAGATATATGGAAACGTGCCCTCGACACAGATACAAATTGGCGGAACCAGCAGCACCAGCAATTCAGGAATTTGGAAAGATAAGTCATAGTTCTAGCAGGCCAGAACAACAGACTTTATTTCTAAAACTGATAGCCAGTCAATGATGATAACTATCTCTTATATTTATTTACATTTGTTCCAAAAGCGATTGATCATTAAAATTTTGTATATGTTGATTTTGATAACTTCATAGTCGAGTTAATGATTACAGAGCGTAAGGCACATGTGTGAGTCCTGATTTTAATATACGAGTACATAGTTCTATCTACACCTGAAGTGCCACTAATAATAATAAAATAATAATAATAGTAACAATAATTATAATCAGAGGAATCTCGCTGGATTAAACCAGCTGAGAGCTTAACGAGCTAACGAATTATAAGATAACCCAAATTCTTACAAATGTTGACGGCAGATACTAGAGTTAACATTGCTAAGAAACATTCAGCATTGTTCTCACTTTTCCGAATATCTTGTAAAACTTCCTTGAGGTAGAAGCATCATTATCCTTCTATTTACAACTCTGCCAAGAGTAATCTTGTGCCAAGGTAGACACCTTTGAAGACCTAAATTAGTTACTCTTGAAGCTGTGGCCACTGTTGGACCACTACTGCAGAGCTAAGAGGAGGAAATCTGTGACAAATGTGGCTGGTAACTTCATCGTGAAAAGCAAATTGCAACAGAAACTACTACTGCAAAAGCACATCACTGCTTTGGGGCAGGCTTTCTGCAACGGGGGCAAGCTGAAATAATGGTTCCATGTTCCACAGGAGCGAAAAGGACAGTGATGATGATGATTATGATGCTGATGGTAATGATTATGATGCTGATGATGGTGGTGATGATTGTGATGCTGATGGTAATGATTATGATGCTGATGATGATGATTATGATGCTGATGAATTTGCACAACAAGCTTAACGCTGAGAACTGCAACAAACTCATCATCCACTGTCCATCAAAACAAAAAATTCACTCATTCACAACTGTGAATTAGAGGGAAAGTTTACACTTTATATATAATAAATATGTCAACTTAAAATTACGAATTGCGGCAAACTCATCATTTTAAAAAAAAAATAGGGCAAAGGAAATCAAAACAAAAAATTCACTCATTCACAACTGTAAATTAGAGGGAAAGATTACAATTTTTATATTAGAAATATGTAAACTTAGAACTGTGAATTCCGAATTAGAGGGAAAAATTACATTTTACATACGAGTATAAGAAATATGAAAACTTGGAGTCTCGCGGCACTGGTTACTGATTAAAGCACATTTCTGTTCTTGGTTAAAAGGTCAAGGGAGTCCTGTAGCAGATACTGCCGTAGAGGAGTAACATAAGGACACTTCGCGATACTATGTCTCATCTTTATAAGGTAGGGTGACCGGTTCCCTTCACTTCTGCCTTTGCCTACCTTAACTCAAGAGCAGCCACTTTTCTTGGCACATTTTTTCAACTGCATGCCAGGGCATCAGACTTCCAAAATGCTCCTCTCTTTGAAATATTAGTAAGAACGCGTATTTTGTTGTGTGCACCGCGCATTTGAGGTCTTTTTGTTATTCTAGAAAGATTGGCGCCAGCTTTGTTAACGACAACTGGCAAGTGACAAAAACACCCCGCTGACAGAGATGGAAACTCCCCTTAGTTTTCCAACCACCCTGCTTTGAAACATGCCAAACACCTCTTTGCTCTATATTACTATATAAACCTGATACTTAAGACCAGAGGCTGGAAGGCTGGGGATTAAATGATCCCCATTCATAGATCTAGAATAGGATCCAGTGTCTCCCATTCGGCAAACATTCGATAGTCTATCGCAACTCGGTTCAAGGTTTTTTTGTTGTTCGTTTTTAAAGGAAGGTGTCAGATGTTTGCATAAAATGAATATTTCTCTTCAGTATTTCCCACAACTTTCTCTAACGTTTACTTTCTTCCTCAATGTCACGAAATTTCATGGTCTTACCATTTTCTTGATACTGTGATATAGTGTTCCTATTCTTTATCGCCTGTTACCTTTTTCATCTTCGTTCTTATTTTATTTCTTCCCCATCTTTGCCCTTTCATCATTTTTAACATGATCAGTCTTAAAAGTGTAACTTTAAACACACCTTTTGATATTTCCCACCCTATGTTATCTTTTGGAACACATCTGGCTCGTTAGACGAGTTATTGTTTGGGGCGGGAGACGGCCATATGAGCCAAAGAAAGTATTTGTTTGAGGGTTTGCTCCCGTGTTTTAAAACCCGATGTCAAGACATCTAGGCCAGCCGGAGCGATTGAAAACTAAGGACTTTGATGCACACAGGAGTCCTTGTTACCGGAATGTGTACTCTTTTGACGGCGGTAGCCACTTAGATGTCGCATACGTGGATAGTTACTGAATGAATAGATTGAATGAAAATCGCTAGGGAAGCCATACGACAAGGAAGCAATAGATGGCACGTCAGTCAGGCGACACAAGGAGACTTCACTAGCAGCCGCAAAAAGACAAGGGGCGGATAATTTCTCTATAACGCGGCCAATCCCAAACTACGGCTAGTCTCATCACCGGAATCCAGCAAGCAGGCGAAGAGTATTACGACAGCCCACCCATTTTTAGCGATTGACAGACACGGTCTTCGCAAGCCGTGTTCGGATGCGACATGGCAACGGGGAAAGCGGATTACTGTATCAGAGGGAGAAGCTATAAGACACATCCCATGACTAGTCACATACCGGCCACATGTCTAGTCACATCCCCTTCTCCTCCCAAAGACACATGAACAGTGTAGAGTGGCCATCAGTGTGGTGAAACTTAATATATCCCATCATTATTTCGCCATTTACCTTGATTCGCTCTCATATTTAATAAACTAAATTTTTACATTACATCTGTGAGTGATTTGTCTTTCACCATCATCCTTTATACTTTCTACTAACACGATATGTCTATATTTAACTAATAAATTGTATAGCCGCGTTGATTTAATTTCATGTATCACTCGTGCTGTCTGTGTTAAGTATTTACTTACAGGTAAAATCCTTAATTTAGTAGCTTGGGTTTTTTCGTTATCGAGATCAGGGAAAGAAGCTAATGTCGTAGGGAAATAGAAACCTTTTCGTAATTTATTTGAAAACAATATCTAGTGGAGAGCATTCGCCTTCTCTTCTTCTTTTCCTTATCTGGAATAGGTCTCTCTCTTTCTTAACAAGCCAGTTTCTAGCAATCTTCTTGACAACATTATCCATTATACTGTAGCGATGCGACCATTGCTGCCCCGCCCAGTATATCAAATACGACAGAGACTTCATGGTGTTTATTATTTTTGCCATTCATTCAAAATGTTCTGAAACAGTATACTTCATGACCCTCATAGTTCTCATGAATTTTCATAGTATTTATTATTTTTGCCATTCATTCAAATGTTATGAAGCAGCATACTTCATGACCCTCATAGATATTATGAAATCTCCTGGTGTTTACCAAAACGCTCGTAATTCATTCAAATGAATACATGTAATATTGCTCTTTGCTACTGTGATATGATTACAGGTAACATCTCTTTTTCAATAGTATCTATGACCACATCCAATCACTGATTTCTCTTAATCATTAATCCAACCACCACGACAAGTAGAATGTTTAGTGATCATCGCCAGATGTCTTTTTTTTTTTTGCGTGCATGCCTTTTTTAGAATCACGATATTAGATTACTGGATTGTTCACATGATTTAAATATTTCGTCGGCTGCCAAAACCATATCTAACAACTGTGTGTGTTAACATACTTGGTAATGCTAGAGCACAGATAGCACAAGAATGTACTTGTACACTAGATACCTGTACCTTTGTTTGGCAGTAACTCTACTATTCAAGTGTTAACAGAAAGCTTCAGGTAGCTTTCCTCCTATTACTAGTACCTGTGATTCTACTTTTATTTCTTATTCAATGATTAGTGAGTAAACAATAGGCAGAGCAGGTAAAGGTCTAACACATTAAAATTACATTCTAGCAATAGCTTATCTCCTTTGTTGTTCTCCATGTTTCAGAGCTATACAATAGAATGGACTTGACATTTGAGCCAATACTGAATAAGACAATTATAAAAAAAAAATCACTGAAACATGAAGAACTGGAAACGTGGCAAGGTTAAAAAAAAAAAAAAGAAGAAAGAGTTATAAATGGATGTCAAAATAATGCGGGGTAAAAGGAAAGAAGGCTTAATCAGGACTACAGTTATAAAGCTGGTAACATATCCTTAAGATGCACGGAGATACTACCAAATACCATTGGATTAGGGGGTTACAACACCGTGGAGTCATATTGGTGAGCCATAAGCTTCTATGATGGATCAGCAAGAGATGTAAATTCTGAGAATATGCGATCTATTTTGGATCTAGTTTAGTTTAGATTAACTTTTCTGTCCATTTGTGCCCCACGTGCAGTGGGGAGATGGAATTTCGGTTCCTTGGCTTTGTGTGTGGGCTTACAAATTCAGGATATCTTTGTTCAGGATTTGGTAAACACAGCTGTTCTATATTTATCTCTGGCGACATTTTTTTTTCCGTCAAAACAAATGTTTTGGTGCCCATAGCAGAATAGGACTGCCACTAACTCTGGCATGTCATAAGAGGTGGCTTATACAAGGTTGTGCGTGGGCCTTGCACCAAGGCAATGGCGTCGTACGGATGATCCCCGGTTCGATTCTCCGGTAAGACTATCACTTATGTCACTTTTCTGTTGTCTAGTAACCTAATTCTTTCTGTCTCATCACTGCCTGCTGTTGATCTATATTCGTTTATTATTTATTAATCTTTTTTTTTTTCTAACAGGGCATACATACGCTTTGTTTCTTAATGCATATTAAACTGAATGTCTGGCTCACTTCTTTCATTATTTTTAGGCTGTTGCTATCTCATTCCTGAGGCAAGTATTAATAAAGTTTTATTATATTTTGTTTCTCTGGATTACTTTACACCAATGATACTCAACTGACGCACATCAGTATATCGCTAAATATTGATTGCTTCTCCCCCCCCTTTTTCATTTTACGATATTCGGTAACATATCTATATAGTCTTGAGGGGCGAGTCGCGAAATCATGCATGATTGAGAAAGTATGTCGCCATTCAAAGGAACAAACAATAGTAAGTTTGGTAGAGTGTGGTTCATTTCAAGTGGGAAAAAGAGGGCAGAAATCCGTTTCATATAACAGCAACGGGGAATTTGGAAACGCTAGCGTCTCTGGATCAGAATACTCTAGCACAATATTAAATGCAGCAGCACACGCGAATTTACCCCTACTTAAAAGAAAGAAAGAAAAAAGACAGAAAAAAGAAGGAAAGAAATAAAGAAAAAAGAAAGAAAGAAAACAGAAAAAAAGAAGAAAGAATAAACAAAAGAAAAAGAAAGAAAGAAAGGAAAAGAAGAAACGCGCGTATACACTGAATCTTAAACAAAACGAAGATATAAGTAAGTTTAAATAAAACACAGGCGCGCTACTTTTGTCGGTAATTAGTAATTTCACTCTCAATATCTGACTTTACAAATCATATTATAACGCTAATCAGTTGTCGGCACACAACAAATATTACAAGGAGAAAACAGTGTTAAGTAGAACATCCACTCTCTATGATAGTTAATAAATATTACACATAAGGAAGGGAAACCCGAGGCCTGTAAACAGTAAATTAATATGAAACAAATATAAAGGTATGTTATCAGGCACTCGTAGGAAATAAAGAAGTAGAACACTAGACAACAGAAAAACAACAGACTGAGTGGCTTACCCAGGATTTGAACCCTGGACCTTCCGTGCGACAACCCCGCCTAGCCATGCAAGCGAATCACACTATCCTCCCTGCCATCTACGCATCACCAAAAAATGATGCTTCGATGACGGATCATGATGCGTGAAATCACTCTTCTTAAAATTGTTCGCGCAAGCCAGTATTTAAAACGCGAGAACAAACGAGACTAGTGGATGAACTAGGAAGAAATGCAGCCTTGAAATGAAAATCATGGTACTCAGGTAGAGTGCCTTTAATTCTTATCCGGTTTAGATGAAACATGCAAGCGGCTGAACAAGTGTTGCCTAAGTCTTAAACATTTATAAAAATCGATTCAGTAGTTCCATTAACGTCCAGTAGTTGACAAGTTTCTTACGGTAGACAGATGGACAATTGGACAAAGACAGCGAAATTTCCTCTTCGAACAAGCTAACATAAAGAAGATAAAAATAAGGAAGCTTCCACCAATTACCCAGGGACGAATCCTTATAAAAACTTAGTCATAAAGGCATCTGCCACCATCACAGTGCACGGGACAAGGACATCAAGGTAATCCCTACAAATGTAATTGAAACGTGCTCACATCTGCTGCTTCAACGCTTGAGAGAAGGATGAAGAGAACAATTATGTTTATGACTCGTGCGGGCTTAACTATTAAACAGTACATGTTAAAACAAGGGCGTACCTACAACAGCTGCCACAACAAAGGGAAACAGATCAATGGATTGGTTCGTGTGTCAACAGATCTCAAAGGGTCCTCCCTTTCTCATTTCCTTACTCACGTTCATTTGAGCAGAACTAAATTTAGTTTGAAATATAATACCATGAGTCCGCAGATGTCGTTCCGAACGACGACAAGATAATAATAATCTAAGATCTTAAGTACGAATTTTGCGCCCCTAAGGTTTGAAGATGAGGCTGGTAACGGCATCACGTAAAGCTGTTTGTTACATAAACTATTGTTGCAGGAACATGCACTTTGACCCAGGCTTCTTGCAAAAAGGAGGCCAGTTACGACTCTGAGACATGGAGAACAACAAAAACAACAACCAAAAAGCTACAGACTTTTATAAACGGGTGCTTGCGTAGAATAGAAGGACTGAAATGGTATAACGTCACAAATGTGTAACTGATGACAAGAACCAGACAAGTGCTAGTGGAACAAGAGTTGAGAAGAACACGCTGGCGATGGATAGGACACACATTGAGGAAACCTGTTGATAGCATTACACGGCAGTCCTTGTTCTGGAATCCTCCGGTAAAGAGAGGCAGAGGTAGACCAAAAAACACATGGAGAAGAGAGCTGGATACAGAGGTGAAAATGCTGAGGAAAACATGGAAAGAAATTGAGCGGATGGCACAAACCAGGAAGACTTGGCATTTGTTTGTTGAAGGCCTATGCTCCTCGGGGAGCAAAATGGTACTGATTGAAGCTGCGGAAAAGGAGATGAATGAATGAAGGTCTGAAGGAACTGGTTTGACAATCTCATCATGTACAACAACGTGATGCAGAATCTGTCGCTGCAAGAGCGCATGAATGATCTTATGAAAGCTTGCTGCAAGGTAGAGCCGAGGTAGCGCAGTAGTTAGTGCACTGACTTCCTAGCTCGGTGGTCCATGGTTCGATCCCAAGTTGAGGTGGGGATTTTTAAAACTGCAAACGGCTCCGGGGTCGACCCAGCCTCATGAATTGGGTACCAGAGCAACTCTGGGAAGGTTAAGGCGGCCGGCGTGATCATGACCACACCACCCCTAGTGTGCCGATGGTAAAAAAATATGGGCTTAACACCATATTCTCAATATGCCTCAATGGGCGTGTAACGAGATCCATGCTGCAAAGATACCGGTTGGATTGAGGGCCCCATGTTCCATATGGAAGGAAGAAGGGAAAAAAAAAGAATGTTTGAAGACAATAACATATCTAATTAACATATGCAGACAACGAAAAATAAAACTTCAGACAGTGAAAAGTCTTCAATTAACTCTTAAATTGTGTGCGTCCGATTGGCTAAGCGGTTAAAGAGCTTTCCTCTCGTGGCGAAGTTACTAGCTTCCAGGCCGAAACCTGGTTGGGTCTCGTTCCAGACTACAAAACTGTAAATGAGTACCTGTCTCGGATTTTGAGTTAAAGAAGGCAAAAGGTAGCGAATTGAGGGATCTGGTCACCCCATCTCATAGATAAGCTGAACCTAGTTAGGGTGAAGTCTCTAACAATTAACTCCCCTATTGTAGTATCTGCAACGGGACTACCTTTACCCGTGTACTTTTTTAACCTCCTAAATATTTAAAACGAGTGTGGAACCGCGCGGGGAGAGGGAATAGGGCCGCAATTAGTTTAAACAAAAACTACTGTAATATTCCAGACAAATCAAGGCGGATTGATAGACATTAATTAAATTGATCTGCCTCGTTCGACACGCATACTGTCTGGCCTGTTGTAATCACTCCTGGTCTAGTCGGAGAGGGGACTCCAGGAAACAACTGTAGATTTTTGTGGCGCGAAACTGTGGCGTAACATGAGAAGTATTATGAATTATTTGCTCATTTGGAGTTGCCATTTTCATTTGATTGTGTCCAATTATTTTTCTAGCTGTTGATTCAGCCTTTTGTCATAAAGATAATGCTCACTTTTCTAGCTCTGATGTTGGCGTAGACGAAAATATAGCGTTATTTGTTTGTAGTTATGGCTTATTGTTTTGCACTAGACACGGTGTTCCCAACCTGGGTTACGCGCACTCCCAAGTGTAAGAGAAACTTGTCGAGGAGATACGGGAAATATTTGGTACCTACATTATCCGTGTGCTTGTGGTGGTCAGAAGAAACCCCGATGCCATCACAAGAACAGCTATGCTATAGACCCCTGAAGGAAAGCGACAGAGTGGCCCACCAAAAACACTTGGCGGAGAACTGTGGTGGCCGAGATGCAAAGAATGAACCACAGCACGAAGGATGGTCGCCGACCGAGCAAAGTGGACGCAGTTTCTTGCTGCCCTACAAGACGCCACGAGGCGTGATGGCCACTAACTGCTTTGACAGTCGGCGGCTAAGGATCAAAGAAGAAGACGATATTATCCTACTGAAAAGTTCCAAAAATAGTAATATTGGTAAGAATTTAAAAAAAAAAACTGGACGGCTTGAGATTGTACAGTCCTTTTCTTAGTCAAATCTACAACAAGAAACACAATAGAGGCTGAGCATGATATACGGCTACACAATAGAGGCTGAGCATGATATACGGCTACACAATAGAGGCTGAGCATGATATACGGCTACATAATAGAGGCTGAGCATGATATACGGCTACACAATAGAGGCTGAGCATAATATACGGCTACACAATAGAGGCTGAGCATGATATACGGCTACACAATAGAGGCTGAGCATGATATACGGCTACATAATAGAGGCTGAGCATGATATACGGCTACACAATAGAGGCTGAGCATGATATACGGCTACACAATATAGGCTGAGCATGATATACGGCTACATAATATAGGCTGAGCATGATATACGGCTACACAATAGAAGTATGATATACGGCTACACAATAGAAGCTGAGCATGATATACGGCTACACGATAGAAGCATGATATACGGCTACACAATAGAGGCTGAGCATGATATACGGCTACACAATAGAAGCATGATATACGGCTACACAATATAGGTTGAGCATGATATACGGCTACACAATATAGGCTGAGCATGATATACGGCTACACAATAGAAGCATGATATACGGCTACACAATAGAAGCTGAGCATGATATACGGCTACACGATAGAAGCATGATATACGGCTACACAATAGAGGCTGAGCATGATATACGGCTACACAATAGAAGCATGATATACGGCTACACAATAGAGGCTGAGCATGATATACGGCTACACAATAGAGGCTGAGCATGATATGCGGCTACACAATAGAAGCATGATATACGGCTACACAATAGAGGCTGAGCATGATATACGGCTACACAATAGAGGCTGAGCATGATATGCGGCTACACAATAGAAGCATGATATACGGCTAGACAATAGAAGCATGATATACGGCTATCGCTTTCAACAATTTTATTAAGAATATAACTGTTTGTTGACAGGAAACAGAACCAAGGATCTCACTAATTTTATTTTTATGTGTTCTCATAAACATTTAGCACCTGTATGATACTAAAACAATGTTGTTATTCCAAAATAATGTTTTCTTCAGCAGAAATTAATTAATCTCTCTTTATATATATATATATATATATATATATATATATATATATATATATATATATATGTATATATATATATATATATATATATATATATATATATATATATATATATATATATATATATATATATATGTGTGTGTGTATGTGTGTGTGTGTGATTGCTACTTTTTTGTAGTTCGCACCTTTCAACCATACACCATGTACATGGAGCTGTTGGTTATATCAGGACGTGTTTCATTTATTGTAATATGTTTTTGTTAGTATTTATTTTATGCTTTATACAGGAAATTAATCTCTATGTTTCCTTATTTGCATTAGCATGGTAAACGGTCGCATTGTAAAGTGGGTACAGGAACAATTTACTAGAAGCCAAGGCGGTACGGGAAGGTTTCCTAAAAGTCAAATGGGGAACAGGGGTAAAAAGGTTATGAAAACTGCACTAGACATAACATCATGCGCGAGGGGAAAAATAATAGAAGATGCATATACAGACAATGAGTCTTAGATAAATTCAAAGTTGGGAGTGATCGGTATTTAAAAGGAAAAAAAAATAAAGAGACTATTTTAAGTCTTTTGTTTATAGTTTAACATAAAAACTGGGAATTTTCTCTAAATTCTTGTCTTTTTTTTTTTAATTTAAAAAAAAAAGTCAAAATATATGTTCAAACTCGCCTTGGGCTATTTTAAGTTCCAAGCATGCCTCTGGTGCATTTTGTCAGCCTTAATACGTTGTTTTTTTTTTTTAAGACAGCATGCCAGCAATCCCAACTGTTCATACAATAATTGAATGACCGTCACATTGTGCATGTAAATTGAGTATGTAAATTACTATTCTGGAGTATTTGGTTTAATAGAGTTGCTCATTACTTCGGTCTTCTTGCTATTTAGGCTAAGGCCTTTTTTTCTCCTACCTTGTTATTGTATTAATCAGTTCTTATAGATGTTTTTTTCCCCTTACTTTCCAATATTAAGACCAGGATTACGGAGTCATTAAAAAAAAATTTTCCGACTCGACTCCTGACATGTTAGAAGTCCGACTCCAACTAAGTTTTTCTTTTTACTAGTCACATGACTTAAAATTCCGGACATTTTTTTACCGACTCCGACTAAGTTTTTCTTTTTACTAGTCACATGACTTAAAATTCGGGACATTTTTGACAGACTCCGATCTCCATTAAGCAACGACCGACTCCCCGACTCCGAAGCCCTGAATAAGACTATCATTATCGTTTCGCAAGTTGCTTATATTCCGTCTACCGACAGATGTTCCTGGCATGGCAGAGTGATTAGAGCACTTATTTTTCAAGGCAAAGCTACCAGGTTCGAAACCAAGTAGCGTCACGATCCAATCTACCCAGCTGTAAATGGGTACTGACACTGCTCTTGATTTCGAGAACAATCAGCGAGGTATCTGCTTTAGAACTATCTTTACCTTTAATAAGCAATCATTTTCCCCAGATTATTTTTCTTACCTTGAACTATTAAGACTGTGCTATGAGCATGACGCAAGCATTATGTCTATCGATGGATATTCCTGGCATAATGATAGTCAATATCTGTTGCACTCACGGAAACTCAAATAATTGATTGTAAAAACATATTAAAATATTTCCAAATATGAGTAACTCGGCCTAGTTTTATTTCGGGATTTTAAATCTTCGTGAATCGTTGCCTTGACCTTTGTGACTAACTTCTCAGATTTTGCAGCAATTTTTTGCAGTATTGTCCTGTGAGCTATTTTTTTTAAGTGTCCTTTTAAGATATTGGGGAACAATGAATATTGTCGCTCTACTAACGTGTATTGCAAAAGGCGACTTGGAGGTGTTATGAATGAGGCTAGCAATCTCACCCTGCAAAACAACTTGTTACTGAAACCACTGAAGAGCACACACAGTGCCTTAGGGCTAGCTTCCTACAAGGGAGCTAACTGCAGTGATAGCAACGTGCTCTTTAAAGTAGAAAGCAAGATTTTGTTAAAAATATGAAATGTTTTCCTGTATGTATCGGCTTAAAAAACAGTTTAAGAGCAGGTCGCTACTTAAATATAGTGTTCATCAGACAGACAGACAAACAGACAGTAGACAGACAGACATGCAGATAGACAGACATGCAGATAGACAGTCAGACGGATGGACAGACAGACAGACATGCAGATAGACAGACATGCAGATAGACAGTCAGACGGATGGACAGACAGTCAGACGGACGGTCAGACGGACAGTCAGACAGATTATATATATATATATATATATATATATATATATATATATATATATATATATATATATATATATATATATATATACACACACACACAATGTATATGTGGACGGAAAGGCGGGTAGACAGACAGACAATCAGACAGATAGTTATACAGACAGACAGACAGACAATCAGACAGATAGTTATACAGACAGACAGACGGATGGATGGATAGATAGTAAGATGATAAGATAAGATAAGATAAGATAAGATAAGACAGACAGACAGACAGACAGATAGATAGATAGATAGATAGATAGATAGATAGATAGATAGATAGATAGATAGATAGATAGATAGATAGATAGATAGATAGATAGATAGATAGATAGATTTCACTGTACATGAGGGAAAATTTGCCAACAATGTGAGACAAAGACTAACCTAACGAGCTACGTGACTGGATTATGGAGCGCAGCCGTACGCTAAAATTACGAGACAGAAGAATCTGCCGAAAAACCAGCTGGGGGAAAGGGTTATAAAGGCTGCGTCACCAAAGGAATTTACGAAGCATCTATGTTTGCTCCTTTATTATTTTAACTAGGGCGGATTTCACGACCCGCGACGTAAACCAAGCGTCTGGCCAGGGACTCCACGCTGTCAGGAGAAAAACCGAGTTCCTGACGCTGCGTATATCACAGTTCTTAACGTTAATGAAGTGGGAAAAGCGTGGCAGCCAGATCTGGCGTCTGTCTACTTCTGGGCTGTCGGAAAAGAGCTGCGGGTTAATAATCTTGCAGTGTGGTGTGAGCGCCACGTCCCTGTCTCCATGTAGTTGACAAGACTTCTGAGATTGAAAACGAACAATTCGAAGGGTTTCTGGTCGTTTTGTGTGTGTGTGTGTGTGCACAAGACTATTGCTCCTGTGCACACAAAGCACATAAGCATAAGCATATGCCCTGTCTTTTCTTTGCCCTAGTCTATTCAAGTACCGTACCTGGTGGCTTAGGCGATCATGTCTGTCCATAACTTCCTGTCGTCAGTACTATTCATCAATTCTGTTGCTGACTTCGTCCCATGGCATGATATCAAACTGTCCAGTATCACTCTCTTCGTCGTAATGTCTCTTGTTCCTTCAGTCTGTCTTGTCGTTACGATATATTCCAGCTTTCCTCTTTTCATAGCATGCCCAATGAAAGTGTACACTGCTTCCTTCTGACATGAGGAACAAGCTTCCTTTGCGCACTGACCTTTTCCAGGAAATCCTTGGTCTTTTCTTCTATCATTCTGCTTTAGCTGTCTATGGTGTTTAGCTGTCTATGGTGTTTTGCTGTCTATGGTGTTTTGCTGTCTATAGTGTTTTGCTGTCTATGGTGTTTTGGTGTCTATGGTGTTTTGCTGTCTATGGTGTTTTGGTGTCTATGGTGTTTTGCTGTCTATGGTGTTTTGGTGTCTATGGTGTTTTGCTGTCTATGGTGTTTTGGTGTCTATGGTGTTTTGCTGTCTTTGGTGTTTTCAGGATTGTTCTAGTAAGACGCATTAACAATTTTTGTTCACCCCACAGCTTGTAGGTAGGTAAAGGTATGCATAGCAGATACTGCCGTAGGGGTGTGAAGTGTTAGAGACTTCACTATACTAGGTCCAGCACCGAGAGGTGGGTGACCAGTTCCCTTCCTCGCTGCCTTTTCCTTCCCCAACTCAATAGCAAAGTCAGGTACTCATTTACAGCTGGGTAGACTGGAGCGTGTCGATACCGTGAATCGAACTCGGTACCTATGCCGTGAGAGACCACCGCTCTAACCACTCTGACAATCGGACGCTCCCCCAGCGTTTTTAGTGCACGTTAAATTATTCCTTCGCGTATAAGCATCCTAAAGAGTTTATCATGACCACGTTTCATCTTTTTCGTGCATCAAATCATTTATGTGCCCTTACTGCAGTAGTTTCTGATATCTAAAGAGACGTACCATGTAACCCCAAACTCTCATAAGGGGTAACGGATTACTATAAGTTTGTGAAATACTATTCTAGTATATCATAACGTGCCGTCAGTGCAAAGCAGCAGAACATGTTGGAGATCGATTATCTGAACCACTGTGGAGACGATAGATTATCCGATACGACAAATGCATAAAAGCGTTCCGTACAATCTTACAGTCTTAACCACTATAGTGTATTTACATTTTTTTATTCACACTGAAGGTCCAAAACAGCTGAGTATCGATCATTCAATCCTTTATAGTTACAGCTTTTTTATGATTTCTATTTGACTCGTCATACGGCTAAAGTCATAAATTTAAGAAATCTTTTTCCCGAATCTAACTCAGGTCTAATTCAAGCAATGCAAGATTTGTGATTGCAGTTTCTTTTTCCCTCCCCCGGGGCCTGGCGTTCAAGGAGGAAGTTGGAAGATGCAAACAGGCAGCTCATAATAATGAGTCATGGTTAAGACAGCCGATATGCCAGTCAAGATTTCAAGCGTGGGTACAGTTGTAGAAGGTCGTATTACAAAATTAAAGTTTTCTGTGAATGAGAGTTAGGAACGTAATAGCAGTTTCGTTATGGGACAGTTGAAGTGGTAATTATAAAATAAAACAAATAGAAAATAAAGAAGTGAAAATGATGAGGAGGGGAGGGAGAGGAGATGGTGAAGGAACGGTAAAATCAAGAAAATGAAGATAATTTTGAAAGATGTTTTTACAAGAATAAATGAAATCGTTAATTCCCATGCTCTTCGCGTAGAAGAGAGAGAGAGAGAGAGAGAGAGAGAGAGAGAGAGAGAGAGAGAGAGAGAGAGAGAGAGAGAGAGAGAGAGAGAGAGAGAGAGAGAGAGAGAGAACGAACGAACTTTATTTTCAAATGGTTGAGGATTGGGCACTGTCGTGAGTTGGTCTGTTTTCACAACACGTCCTTCTGTATACTCAGACGAAACCGCGCGCCATACTTTATGATAACTGCTAGATACACTGAACAATCGGAAGGTACCGTTCTGCCGTGTTTACTAAAGCATTTGAACAGACAAAATGGCTAGGACTAATCCGTGTAACCGAGTGAAGGATGCCATTTAATTACATAAGTAGAAAAGAAGTACCAACTGGAAGAGGTCTCTAATTCTACAACGGGAATGTTGCTCTGCACGTCTGTGCAGAGACTTTCACGATCAGTAGTATAGGACGGGAGAAATCTTTGGTTGAATGCATCGAGGCCTAAGGTTAGTCCATAATTTGGCTGTTTAAAGTACGCATTGGAATAAATGCATTTAGGAAAGTAACAGATTAGTAACTAGGAAGGTGTAGAATAGAATAATACAGAGCGTATTTAAAGCTTGAGATGAAGAAAATCGCTCCAGGAATAACGTAGATAAATAAAATCATAGTTTTCCTGATTTGCACAACTAGGCAGATTTTACAAAAAAAATTCGGATGCAAATATTAGCGAGCAGGGAAACCCCTCGGACGCCCGACCTCACACTATAAATAACGTGTATGCTAACGAAATGGGGCCAGTCATTTAAAAAAAAAAATCACGGTGAGCGGTAACACAAGTGTTAATGCGTAGTGCCTTTGCCTTATGTATCTGAGAGTAGGCCATTACAACCATTAACAGCTCGACTGTGTGTGCCCGAGGGTAAGAAAGAATGTATATATATATATATATATATATATATATATATATATATATATATATATATATATATATATATATATATATATATATATATATATATATGTATTTTTATGGATTAATTACAGTGTGAGTTAGATAGTGTGTAGAACGTGTTTGAACTACTGTGTAATTTTCTGGAGGCAAAAGCCAAGCTTGTGAAAATACTCCACTATAGAATTCAGAGGTGCGAGTGCCCTTTAATGATACAGGGCCGGTCACCCAGATCCAAAAGCCTGGACGAGACAGTCTTCTTGCCAGACCCAAGGTGGAACAGACTACCAAATCAAGACCTCAAGCTAAGTAGCCACCCAAGGCTACTGTATAGTTTATCACAGCATCACCACAAACTAGATAGACTATGATGAATAAACAGTGCATTTTCGCTAGGCAAACGTCCTAGTCAGTGGTTACTTAATTCCAATAACTGTGAAGAAGATAAAATAAATCATAAAGTACAGACAGTCTACACCTACAGTGATTTCAGCCTAGAAAGGAGAACGTTCATACAAAGATAAAAGACTGTAAATAATTTTAACGATTTGCAAGTGTTTTTATTTATTTACTTTTGTAATCAACTTTTAAATTCAGTGAAGGATTTTCACAAGAAAAGAAAACGTGTAAAAATAAATTGTAAATATTTACCAGCAGATATACTTAAATTCTTTAAGTTAAGTTACAGTTTCTGTTGGTAGATAATTAAGTTATTACCCCTAGCAGAGATAATAATAATAATACAATTAACAGAGGAGGATCTGGAGAGGAAACACGTAGGGACTTAGAGTAATACATTACCATCTTCTCTAGGAACTTATACAGTTTGATCCTACCTTTGATGTCTATACACCCTTACTCTTTTCAGAGAAGGGGTATTTCTTATAAGACCAGACTCTTATCTGGCACTATCCTGGTATCACCTGATACAATTTTGTGCCCAGGATACTAAAGAATTTCAATAACATCTAACCCTCTCGTGACAGGCACGCAGGCCTGTCTGACTTTCTGCCCTTCCTTTCTCTCACCTTTCTTACTGAATTCATTTATTCTCACATGCATTTTACATATCAATTTCAAGGAATTCAACGTTGTAAAGTAAAATAAAATAGCACACTCATATTAACATTAACTACTTATAAGCATGACATAAAATATATTGAAAAGTACAAACATCGTCATTAGAACCTTCAGTTGACATTATAAGAAAGGATAATCCTTCTTCTTCTTCTTGCGATCGCATCTTTGATGATTACACCATCAGACGAGTTCTCATGATGAATTCGACTGTTGTTTGAAGTTCCTCTTTAACTCCATATAGCTTTGAGTTTAGTGTTGAGTCATTGGGCCAGTATATCTTTCTTAACTGGTCATACAGAGGACAGTCCTGTAGAACATGCTCAGTCGTTTGTTCGTTTAATCCACATGTGCACAGTGGTGAAGCAGACAATCGTAGCTTGTGCATGTGTTTATTCAGTTTGTTATGCCCTGTCCTGAGTCGAAAAATAGTTATCTGTCCCTGCCGGTCGAGAGTGTGATAGTCGTCTTTGGGTTGGTTCTGTTCTCTTCTGATAGTCTGGATAGCTCTCTTTTTCTCAAAGTATGTGACTTCATTATCTTCTTTTTCACATTCTCCTCCCTTTTTTGCAAGTTTATCTGCTTTTTCATTTCCGGGTACACCACAATGAGATGGTACCCACTGAAGTATGGTTCTCTTTTTGGCAGCTACCTTGTTTAGTTCATTTCTCAGATGCGGGAGTTTACCACCCTTGAGAGCTTGCAGGACAGACAGTGCATCTGTGAGGATGACTACCTGGTGGCAGTCAGAGTTGGTGTTATAAATCATATTTGCAGCTTGCTCTAGAGCTTGAACCTCAGCTGTATAGTTGGAACAGAATTTACCAGTGGGAATGTGCCAAGTCTCATAGTGGTTGTCAGGATATGAGATAAAGATACCGGCACCTCCATTCCTAACAGCATTAGTTGCTGATCCATCTGTATAGGCATGTATCCATGATTGATCGGGATAGCTTTCTTGGATCATACTCAATGTAGCAGTTCGTTTTTGCAGATCATTATACTCACATCCACTTGTGAGACCACTGACTGATGTATTAATTTGGAGGGCACTGCTGGCCTGCTCCCATGGTACAGGGTGGGCTTCAGTGGTGTTGTCTTCATGGATAGGTCTTCTTGATGCTGTCTTATAAGTCTTTTTCCCCGATGCACAAAGCTGCTACGCTTTAGACGTCCCAATGCCAGATCATCTAGTCTTGCCTTCATTGGGTGCAGTGGCATACTGTTGTACTTTTCCATCTGGATCATGGTTTTTGTGTCTCTTCTATGGGACAATGTCTGTAATCCAGCAACCTTCTGCATCTCTGTTATTGGTGTAGTTTTCATGGCTCCTGTAATGAGCCTGAGAGCTTGATTTTGCACCTTGTCCAAAGACTGCAGATAAGAGTTAGCAGCTGATGACCATGCTGCTGAGCTAAACTCTAAGTGTGGTCTTATTACTCCATTATAAATCTTCTTTAGATTTCGTTCATTTGCTCCCCAGTTGGTACCTGCTAATTTTCTGAGTATGCCTAGTCGTCTTCGGGCCTTTCCTTCTGCATTTTCAATATGCTTATTCCATGTAAGCCTTTGGTCAAATGTCACCCCAAGATAGGTGGGGTAGCTTTCTTCCTTGATCACGGTTGTCCCTAGGTGTATGTTAGCTGATTTGTCCTTGGGGGCGAGGAAGAACAGTGTTGTGGAGGTTTTGTCTGTGTTTATTGTGATAAGCCATTTCTCTGCCCATGACACTAGCATGTCTGCTGCCCGCTGCATTTTATAATTTGCTGTGGTGATATTTTCATCAGCGCACCAGAGTACTAGGTCATCTGCATATAAGGCAGCTTTCACTCCTGCAGGGAGATCTTTCACCAGGTCATTGATGTAAACAAGGAAGAGTGTTGGGGAAATTACTCCTCCTTGAGGTACCCCCTGATGGAGCAACACTTTTCTGCTCTGCAGACCGTCAAGAGTGACTCTAGTTCTCCTGTTATGCAAGTATGACTGGATCCATTTCATCATGTTGCCTTGGATTCCACTTCTCCTAAGTTTTGCAATGAGGCCATCTTTCCACACCTTGTCAAAGGCCTGCTTGAAGTCGACCCAGATCGTTAGGACCTTTTTCTTCTCCTGGAAGGCATCTTCTACTGCTTGAGACAAGTAAGTAACTTGGTCTTCTATACTGTAGCATTCTCTAAATCCAGCTTGTTCCGGCACCAGGATCTGCTCAGACTCTAAATACCATTTCAATCTGTGGTTGACTATTCGCTCCATAGTCTTCCCAACACAGCTTGTGAGACTGATTGACCGGTAACTTGCAGCCTCGGTCTTACATTTCCCTTTCTTTAGTATGGGTATTGTGATGGCTTCTCTCCATACTTGGGGTACCGTTCCTTTCAACCAGCTGTGGTTGAATATCTCAAGCAGTTTTGTCTTTGCTGCTGAGCTCAGATTTACTAGCATTTCGTTGCTGATTTTGTCTGGGCTGGGTGACTTTTGAAACTTAAGCTTGGAAATAGCCTTCTGTAGTTCTCCTAGTGTGATGGGTTCCCTCATTGGGGCAGGAGTATCTGTCTGTCCCATGGTTGCCAGTATTTCTTTTCTTATCTCTCTCTGATGGTCTACGTTAATGGGTAAGTTGCTTTCTGAACTGTATCTTCTAGCAAACAAGTCTGCAGCTTGTTTTCCTCTGAAAAGTTTGCCACCTTCATCCAATGTGATAGTCTGCCTTGGTGAGGAACGCTCTTCATTTAGAGACTTGACTAATCTCCAAAGTTTCCTGCCGTCTTTCTCAAGGTTCAGCGATGCCGTTTTAGTTCTCCAGCTTTTCCGTTTTTCTTCTAGCTTTGTTCTCTGAAACTCTGCTACAGCCTTTTTCCATTTGTTGTGAGTTTCAAGTGAAGGCTGAGACTCTGCGTCCTTTCTAGCCCTGTCCATAGCTTCCTGACGTTCTTGGAGTGTGCTGGACCAGTATGGTATGTAGTTACGCCGGCATCCTTTGGGAATGGTTTCTTTTGCAGCTTGTAGTATGCATCTGTTGAAGTCTTTTACCACTTCATTGATGTCTCTGTTCTGTACCTTGAGGGTAGACAGCAGCGTGTTCACCTGATGCCTGAATAAACCCCAGTTGGCTTTTTTGTAGTTCCATCTTGTAATGGCTGGGCCTGTACTGAGAGTTGCACTCTGGACAGTAAGAAAGATTGGGCGATGGTCGCTTCCCCCTAGTTGGTCTCCTACTTCTCTACTAATAGATCCAGCTATATCTGGTGTGGAGAAGGCAAGATCTGGTGTTGAAGTTGTGTGCCATCCTCTGGAGTAGAAGGTAGGAGTATCTGTGGCATTATTGACTAGGATTAGGGAGTGATCATCCTGCCAAGTTTCAACCTCTTCACCTCTGTGATCCAGATGGTTATAGCCCCAGCTCTGGGAGTGGCTATTAAAGTCTCCAACTGCTATAAAGTTGGTGGCTGGTACCTGTATAGAGCTGAGACTCAGGGGTTTGTTGTTCGGACAGTAATAGTTCAGGAGTTCTATTTCCATCTTGTCTACCTTTATCTGCAACAGCTGATATTCTGCTCCATCCATGAAGGTTTTCCTTTCGTGTGCAGGAATGTTATTCCTTACAAGAGTAAGTACTCCTCCTTTTCGTCTATCTTTTCTGTCGGATCTGAAGCATTGATATCCCCTTATTTTAAAGGTTTGATCTGCTTTCAAGTGAGTCTCTTGGATACAGCAAACACTGACTTGCTTCTCATACAAGATGTTTTCCAGCTCTGTCTTTTTGCTGTCTCCAGCCTGCTTGCTGTTCACTCCCTCTGCATTCCAGTGCATCATGACAAGTGGCACTCTGGGTTTCTCTTTTTCTGTTTTGTTTTGGTCAGTAGTTCTCCTCCGCCGTCTGCTGACTCCACAAGACGGTCTAGAGGGTCCTCCAGTAGCTGAGGGTGGGCTCTGTCGAGGCTCAGAGCCCGGCACTGCACCTGCCTGGTGGAGCTCCACAGGGCGAGCACCAGTACGAGATTTATTTGACGGTGTACTCTCCATAGAAAAAAAAAGCGAGTTGCGTGATACTGTGGTTTCCGGTGCGCCTTCTGGCCCAGTATCTACGACTTTAGCACCTGTTCAACGGGAGAGTGGGCTCATCCCTAATCTGTTTATGTTCCCAGTAGTAGACTATTCGCAAGCAGCCTGGGGGTGTCACTGCTCTGCGCGGACCTTGTTTACCGAGGCAGCGTTTGAGCTCGTATGGTGAAAATATGGTTGCATTATCTTCAAAAATAGACCTGTCTTTCCCGTGGCTTTTCTGCCATCCTGCAACTTTGAGTTAGGGAGTTCTGAGCTCCAGTCTCTTTCCCAAGCATTTTATCCTGGCCTGGCACGCATACAGAGGACCCCACTTCTGGTTCTAAGTTAGCAGTTAGGGATAGATGGGGTGGCACACTGTGCATTCCCCGTCATCCAGGGGGGCTCTCCATCTATGCAGAGCTTGCACAATGCTGTGCTCTGGTTCTGGGCTCTCCCAAGGAATCCTCACGTCCTGCACAGAGCCACTTCCAGATACCTACCACCTGCCATCCCTCCACTGTAGAATCTCCTGCATGCGGCCATCCAGTCAAGAGCCAGTATTAAGTCTGGTGCCCAAGTGATTCCCCCCCCCCCCCCCCAAGCTCAGTGTGCAATGCTGGGTTCTCATCATGCTGCAACACAGGGGGGATTGTGATGCTCAGCCATCTCTCTCAACTCTGCACCGATAAGTGACATCGGGGACTTAACTGTGCCTCAGTACTGGGAGGCCCCGTTTCCGGGTACACCACACACAGCCAATTGAGGCAACGGTCGTCGTGGGCGTGTCTTCAGTGGGGAAGTTGTGGAGTCTTCCTGTCCATGTTCTTGCACATCCTAACACTGCCCGCAAGACATCGGAGGTTTGGAGAGTGGCCTTCTCTAGGATAATCCGATTAGGGGGGCATGTAATCAGAACTCATCAAGTATTCGAAAAGTCTACGATTAGCATGTATAGGGACTGAGGTTGTTTCTTAGGTTATGTGGAAGACAATTCCAAAGATAAGCAGCAGAGTACGCTAAGCTTTTCTTGGATAAGTCAAGCCTAGAGAGAGACAGAGAGGGGGGAGAAAAAAAAATGAAATAATTTAAATAGCTAACCGATATATTTACTATCAGAGAATAACCATATATTAATATTGCAAACGAAGAGCTAAGGATCCAGACATCCCGGGTGAGAGTTCACTAGGAGGACAACATTAGACAATCCCTAAAGGACAGAGGGCTAGGTTGGAGCCATGTCAGGAAGTAGACAGCCGATAGGACAATATGGCGTTCTCTCTAGCAAACCTCTACACCCCAGGGCAGAAGAGGAATGACTAAGTAAGTTAAGTAAGACAACTCATATTTATTCATCATCAAGTGCCATCTTCACATCAAAGGTCGGCTACAATAGATCTCCAACGTCTTTCTTCTTTTGTCTTGATGGTGCACTCTGATAGACTCTTTCCTGTCCATCTCTTGATGTTATCTTCCCACTTATAGCGCTGTCTTCCTTTTGCACGTTTGTCTTTAACTCTGCCTTCTATTATGGTCTTCAGTATTTATTACCAAAGCGAGTATCTGCCTGAATGGCGAGTGGACATGTGTCCAGGGTGTCAAGTGTACAGGGAAAAAGGGATACTCACGTAAAAATCAGTCTCAGGTTAGATATACGATTACTAACCGGAGATTCTCGTCTCGAGTAATTGAACGACGTATCTATTACCAAAGAAAACCGATATATATATATATATATATATATATATATATATATATATATATATATATATATATATATATATATATATATATATATATATATATATATATATATATATATATATGTTGTTTCCAAAGACACGATACGAAGCTAAAGTTGATCATACCCCGTTGAGATCATACCCCGTTGAGATCATACCCCGTTGAGTTTCTGGGGGTTTCTGAGGAGATAACAAAGAAGAGTAGAACAACTGCTCCACGAAGAAGTTCGCAACAGTAATCTAATGTGAGGTTGTGGGTGCGTGAAGGCCTCCTACAAGTGGACCAGCTGTGGTGGGAACTACGTGCAAACAATGATGGTGATGATGAAAGTTTACCATCTGAAAGAAGTATTGATTTCCTATCACCATTTAAAAAAAATTAATGTGAAGAAAATATGCAGACCAAGCGTGGGGGTGGAAAGGGGGGGGGCGGGGGGGGGGGGGGAAGAAACTGGCACATGCTTGAAGATATGAGATAAAAGATCAAAGTAAAAATTGAAAATAAGGGGAATGGTAACGTGTACTGACCCCTATTACAAGCTACAGTAACCTTCCCATTCATCAACGATGTTGGTCTGCGACCCACATTTCTCCACAAAAATCTGTGGCTTGAAGTAACGACTGGCTCCTGGCAATGATTACGCATGGTGGACTTTCGATTATTATTTCTTTAATTCTTCGCTGCTTTTCGTTAGTTTCCGACGGACGATTATGAACGAAGTTTTAGTTACGGTCTTTGGTGAACAGAGAATGACCTTGTAAACTGTCTGCATGTTGTGCATTACATCAGAGAGCATTGGAAACTTCTGAGCGAAGACTTACACGGAGAAATGACAATGCAGCAGATTTGCTCCGTCTTTCTTCTTCGTTCGCTCTACGTAACGACAAATGTCTTTCTCTCTCTTCAAATTGGCGCTCTGTCTCAGACTTTTCTCATCGTCTATTCAATTTTTCCGTCATCGAGGTTGGTGGCAACAATGCTGTCGACCTGTTTATTTCATAGATTCGCCATTCTCGGGAGACATGTACTAATATGTGCCTGTCCCCCTCACGTGGACACATATTTGTCACCCCAATTTTAAATTCGTTGTACCGATAGCATTTAAGTCTGCAGTGGCCGGTTCTCAGTCTGAACATTTGCTGTCTGAACATTTGCTGTCTGAACCAGGACTGGAGCTGAGGATGAGCTCTCAGTAGTTTAAATGATCCAAAAACGTGCGCAACACATAACCCCAGACAAGTCACTAGCCTTCTCGTGACGGGACTGTTTTCCCTAACGGGAGAAGAGGCGTGGGTGAGTCTTTCGCGTCCTAAAACCAGAATGCTCTGAGTAGATGAAACTTGTAAGCCTTTGTTGGCAATTCATCTAGGACAGGGTTTCTTAACTTTTTTTTTCAATGTGTGCCATGGACTTCTTTGATTGGCCGATGAAGGCTATGGACACCTTCTTGGGGAAAACAATGTTCATAAAAGCACTTTAAACAAAAAAAAAAACTATATATTTTAAATTTTAGGTTACGAACACGTATCCTCTCGATTAAGTTTAATCCTGATCTAGAAGATTGAAAACTCTTATTTCAAACTCCCTGCTGGCTTGCAGATGGGCTAGGAACAGCCAAAGGCTTAGAAAAGCAAGACAGAATAAAAATGCTTGCTGATATCGGATGTGTCTGCAGGCCTAAAGGTGCAGATGTCGTAGCCTTGGTTTAAACTACGGGTCATCCGTATTCACTACGTTCCAAAAGGCAGCTTTCATAAAATGAGAATCAATGGCATTGTACAAGAATTAATGTTCAGTAACAGATAGAAGGAAATTAGGAGGCAGCAGAGGTGTAAATCCTCGTAAAGATGAAACAGATGCCATGAACAGCCACGAAATCAAACGAAGAAAATGCCCTGCGAAATAGAAGAATGTTGTCAATTAGTCCACAAGACAAGGTGTGAAAGTTAATTTCTTGAACACATATCAGAAGAAGTGAACGATTAATGAAACTGGTAACAACAGGAAAATTCAGCTCAATGAGATGAGTAGAAGGGCACAGAGGACACTGAGAGAGAAAAAAAGACAGACATACAGACAGAAAGGTAGATAGACTGACAGGCCGAAAGATATAGATAGACAGATAGACAGAAAAACAGATAAACAGAAAGACATATAGACATACTGCCAGACATACTGATAAACAGACAGACAGATGGATGGATGGATGGATGGCCGGACAGACAGACAGATAGGCAGATAGATAGACAGACAGACAGACTGACTTATAGATAGATAGATAGATAGATAGATAGATAGATAGATAGATAGATAGATAGATAGATAGATAGATAGATAGATAGATAGATAGATAGATAGATAGATAGATAGATAGATAGATATATTTTTCTGCACTCCATCAACCACTCTTTCAATAATCTTGCTCAACATTCTCAACCATGACTCATTCTAAGACAGCTCGAACAGATACAGCCACAGGCACGGAACACTGGAATCGTCAGTCAGGCTGCTACGTAGCAAGTCCTGCAAGGCTGTCTCTGGCACTACTCGTGGAAAGCAGGAAAGACCCTAGTCATTACTCTCTACTTCCAGTGATTGATTACAGGATGGATGCTGGCCAAGTGCGGTCACTGATCACCTAATTGACAGGTAGTTGGTTTCTGACCTCAGAAGTGAGGTTGGGTGGGATTGTTGTCCAAATGTGACTATTATCAGTTAGTGAGTAATCCGCAAAGACAAAAATCAAATCTTCGTCCTGGAACTGTTGAGTTATGACTAAGTCAATAAAATGTGTGGACAAGATGAATCATAACGAATTTCCAGAAACTATAACTGAGCTAACCAGACAGGTGCCCGTGGAAGAGGAGAAGAGAAAAGGGCGCTGGCGATGGATTGTAAATAATAAACATATGTGCAGAGGCGTAACTACAATATAAGTGGCCCCCGAGGACAAATTAAGAAACAGCTATCATCGATATACAGTAAATCTGAAGAAAAAAAATTAACTACATTATTATTTTCATCATTATCATCGTTAAATTTTAGTTCCCCAAGGCCTTCAATAAATTTGTGACGGGTCTTCCTGTTCCATGCCATTCGCTCAAGATCTTTGCATGTCTTCTTAAATCCTTTTCATTTCTGTCTCCAGAAATATATATATATATATATATATATATATATATATATATATATATATATATATATATATATATATATATATATATATATATATATATATATATATATATATATATATATAGTAGATCCATCAGTCATAACTGACTATGGGAATACGCCCTGAGGTGATAACCCTCAGCTGCTTTTTTCCAGGTGTTCTTTTTTTCTTCTGCTTGTTCTGAGAGCTTCTTTTCGCCCAATCTAGGTGGTGCCGTAGGGAGCATCGTCACTTGGTGCGATCAGCAGCTTCATCCTCTCAGGTTACTGGATTTATGTCCAGTGCCTTCATGTTTCTCTTGTACACATCTTTGAACCCCAGCTGCGGTCGCCCAACTGTTCTTTTGCCATCTGCCAGCTGTCTGTACATAATATCTTTAAGGATGCGACCATCTTCCATGCGGCGGACATTGCCAAGCCAGCGTAGTCTTCGCTATCTAAGCGGTGTACAAATGCTCTGAAGGCCAGCATGTGACAGTGCCTTGACATTTGTCACTCTGTCCTTCTATGAAATACAGAGCTTGTGACGTAGACACAGTAGATAGAAGGTATTTCTTGCTTAGCATAGGTTGAACATGTCTTGCTGCCATAAAGAAGCGTGCTGGTGACATAGGCATTATATACTGCAGCTTTGATCTTCATTGTGAGTTTGGAATTTCCCCAAACACGCGCTGTGAGGCGGGCAAAGATGGCTGAAGCTTTGCCAATGCGGCTGTCAATTACTTTGTCCAGAGAGAGTTTGTCATTGATGATAGACCTCAGGTATGTGAAGTGGTGCACCACTGCAAATTCAGTTATCAATAGTGATAACTGGTGCAGCACCCACATCCTGACCCAGCACATTTGTTTTCTTTAGACTTCTTGTGAGGCAAAAGTCCTTGCATGCATGGGAGAAGCTATTCAACAAGCTCTGAAGCTCCTCTCGACTTTAAGTGACGATTGCAGCGTCATCAGCGAACAACAAGTCCCACATAGTGACCCTTCTGATTTTTGCTTTGGGTTGATGGAGGCCGATACAACCTAGGGGAGCTGAGGGGTAATGAATGACTTAATAATAAACTGTAATCATTTCTAAGCACTAAATATGAGACTCAGTTCATGTACACATACTCTCAGATTCTGATCAACGTACATTTCTGAAATGTATAAATCTCCACCTTCCTCCCACACATTCCACCCAGAAATTAACGATCCACTGTATTGAAACAAGAGGTTGTAGGAAAGGTCTACAATTAACCAATCTATACCAACCCGTTTCGGTTCAGTGGGTTCTTCCCATCTGTAAACAGAAATACCACGGTGTAATATTTAGATATGGCCAGATTGGGCTACATTTACGGGTACATTAGACCATTTTTTGATCGCTATCTAATCGAAGTACACGCCTGAGAAAAGCAAGGGCTTAGGTAAAGTAGGGGTGGGAGGGAAACTTAAACAGTATCAACACAGCATGGGCACAAAACTAAAAGCAAAAAAAAAAAACCGGAGTAATTTCGCTCACATCATATTGATTACCAAAGCCCGTTAAATTAGCACAGAGTAACCGTTTTAGCCTGCAATGTGCTTTCTGGCAACTATGAAAGAAGGCAGCGGATTTGGAGTTGCCGGGTGAAATTCTCGCTGAGAGATCAATAGGAAGACTAGCAGAAGTGAATGGTTTTTTCTGCTCTGACACTAAATCTGTGAGTAATGACTAGCACTCACGAACTCTTTTAAAACTGTTGGCCGATTATTCATGTTTTGTATCGTGGACACGTATCATTACTTGCCCCCTTTTCTTTATATCTCTCTAATTGTCTGGGTGGGCTTTTATTGGAATGGATTTATTACTTTCATTCCGGTGAAAAGATATATGTTACAGTTTTATTTGTTTTGTTTTCTATCTTTTTAATTCTTTTTGTAGTTTTCGTGTGTGCGCGTGTTTGTGCGTGTGTGTGAACGTGGGGTTTTTTTTTGTATGATTGTTTGTTGTTTTTGTTTTCTGCCTCGCGGAAGAGTTTGGTGCTCCACGTATTTTTCGGGGCTCTGTGAGGACAAACAGAAAAAGAAAGAGCAGAACAACTGCTCCGTCAGACATGTCGCAACAGACGACAAACATGACGGTTGTGACAGCGCTGGCAACTTTATCATGTAAACTAAGTCGCTACATAAAGCATTACTGCAAGAGTGTGTCTGCTTCGGCGTAGGCTTCCTCAAGTGGACCATCAACAGTGGGCCATCAACAGTGGGTCATTAATAGTGGGCCATCAACAGTGGGTCATTAACAGTGGGTCATCAACAGTGGGTCATCAACAGTGGACTATCAACAGTGGACTATCAACAGTGGACCATCAACAGTGGATCATCAACAGTGGGTCATCAACAGTGGGCCATCAACAGTGGGCCATCAACAGTGGGCCATCAACAATAGGCCATCAACAGTGGACCATCAACAGTGGACCATCAACAGTGGGCCATCAACAATAGGCCATCAACAGTGGACAATCAACAGTGGGTCATTAGCAGTGGACCATCAACAGTGGACCATCAACAGTGGGCCATCAACAGTGGGCCATCAACAGTGGGCCATCAACAGTGGACCATCAACAGTGGACCATCAACAGTGGGCCATCAACAGTGGACCATCAACAATAGGCCACCAACAGTGGACCATCAACAGTGGGTCATTAACAGTGGGCCATCAACAGTGGACCATCAACAGTGGGCCATCAACAGTGGGCCATCAACAATAGACCATCAACAATAGGCCATCAACAGTGGACCATCAACAGTGGGTCATCAACAACAGTGGGTCATTAATAGTGGACCATCAACAGTGGGTCATTAATAGTGGACCATCAACAGTGGGTCATTAACAGTGGGCCATCAACAGTGGGCCATCAACAGTGGACCATCAACAGTGGACCATCAACAATAGGCCATCAACAGTGGACTATCAACAACAGTGGGGCATCAACAGTGGGTCATTAATAGTGGACCATCAACAGTGGGTCATTAATAGTGGACCATCAACAGTGGGTCATTAATAGTGGGCCATCAACAATAATCCATCAACAGTGGGTCATTAATAGTGGGCCATCAACAATAGGCCATCAACAGTGGGCCATCTACAGTGGGCCATCAACAGTGGGCCATCAACAGTGGGTCATTAATAGTGGGCCATCATCAACAGTGGGTCATCAACAGTGGGCCATCAACAACAGTGGGCCATCAACAGTGGGTCATTAATAGTGGACCATCAACAGTGGGTCATTAATAGTGGACCATCAACAGTGGGTCATTAATAGTGGACCATCAACAGTGGACCATCAACAGTGGGTCATTAATAGTGGACCATCAACAGTGGGTCATTAATAGTGGACCATCAACAGTGGGTCATTAATAGTGGACCATCAACAGTGGGTCATTAATAGTGGGTCATCAACAGTGTGTCATTAATAGTGGACCATCAACAGTGGGTCATTAACAGTGGGCCATCAACAGTGGGTCATTAATAGTGGACCATCAACAGTTGGTCATTAACAGTGGGCCATCAACAGTGGGTCATTAATAGTGGACCATCAACAGTGGGTCATTAACAGTGGGCCATTAATAGTGGGCCATCAACAGTGGGTCATTAATAGTGGACCATCAACAATGGGTCATTAATAGTGGACCATCAACAGTGGGTCATTAACAGTGGGCCATCAACAGTGGGTTATTAATAGTGGGCCATCAACAGTGGGTCATTAATAGTGGACCATCAACAGTGGGTCATTAATAGTGGACTATCATATCAACAGTGGGTCATTAACAGTGGGCCATTAATAGTGGACCATCAACAATGGGTCATTAATAGTGGACCATCAAGTGGGTCATTAATAGTGGACCATCAACAGTGGGTCATTAACAGTGGTCCATCAACAGTGGGTCATTAATAGTGGGCCATCAACAGTGGACCATCAACAGTGGGTCATTAACAGTGGGCCATCAACAGTGGGTCATCAACAGTGGGTCATTAATAGTGGGCCATCAACAGTGGACCATCAACAGTGGGTCATTAATAGTGGGCCATCAACAGTGGACCATCAACAGTGGGTTATTAATAGTGGGCCATCAACAATAGGCCATCAACAGTGGGCCATCAACAGTGGGCCATCAACAGTGGGTCATTAATAGTGGGCCATCATCAACAGTGGGCCATCAACTGAGGGCCGTCAACAGTGGGCCATCAACAGTGGTGGCTGGATGCTCGATAAGGAGCGAAAAAGAAGATGATGATAATTATGATGAGTGGCTTGCTGACAGACGTGAACGCGATTTGCTTGTTTGTTTGTTTTTGATTCCGTAAAAATCTGCGTAAATTTTGCGTGTGTTATAAATTCCCATAGATGAACATGTTATAAATTCCCACAGACGAGCATGTTATAAGTTCCCATAGATGAGCACGTTATAAGTTCCCATAGATGAGCATGTTATAAATTCCCATAGATCAGCATGTTATAAGGTCCCATAGATGAGCATGTTATAAATTCCCATAGATGAGCATGTTATAAATTCCCATAGATGAGCATGTTATAAATTCTCATAGATGAGCATGTTATAAATTCCCATAGATGAGCATGTTATAAGGTCCCATAGATGATCATGTTATAAATTCCCATAGATGAGCATGTTATAGGGTCCCATAGATGAGCATGTTATAAATTCCCATAGATGAGCATGTTATAAGGTCCCATAGATGACCTATTACAACGCTTTGTTAGCAATCGTTTATACAAGTTTCGTTGTAACATTCACTTGTGTCGTATATAATCATCTTCTTCGTACAGTTGAATGTTTTCAGAAAAAGCAGTGGTCAATTTGAGGCTATTTGAATCACAATTGTGATCACAATTCCCAATTTTCTGCGAGTAATGTTGCTTTGACCCACGAAGGTTCCCGGGGGCCTGCGAGATTATAAAAAATTGGGCTACTTCAGGTATGTCATAAGACTGGACTAATATGAGGTTACTCACGAGGCTGCCAACCTCATCATGTAATACAAATTGTTAAAGAAGTCAACACTGCAAGACCACTTTCATAAACGAGTTGTTGCAGGGGGGAAAAAAGGATTAAGATGGTGCGAAAGGATCATCATTAGAAAACCTGACAGAAAGATCCAGACATACCAAATGGAATCAATCAGATAAGTTAATGTTGAACAGGACACACTTAAAGCAAACCAACTGACAACATTACAATGCGGTCCTTGTTCCGGAATCCCCTGGCTAATAGGCTAAAAGAAACAGACGGAGATCGAAACATTCACGGAGAAGGGAATCGGACATGAAAGAGTAAAGGAAACATGGAAAGACTTTGGCTGGCACAGTACAAAACTTTTGTCTTGTAGTTGCCTAAGAACTATGCTCCACGGGCAACTGAATGCTAATTAATGAATGAACATTTTATATATATGTATGTATGTGTGTATGTATGTATGTATGTATGTATGTATGTATGTATGTATGTATGTATGTATGTATGTATGTATGTATGTATGTATGTATGTATGTATGTATGTATGTATGTATGTAGATGGCTACAGAAATTAAGGATATCAGTGAAAGGCGAAAATTAAACTTTAAAATTGACATTTTTATTTGTAAAGAATATATATCAGTTTATGAAGCCACCGGAAAGAAACTATAGCTTCGTTATCAATGGCAACCGGATACTGTCACCCCTCATCGAGAATGGAAAGATCCACTGACCCCTTACTATGGTATGCGTTGCTGAAAGACCACAGAGCGGACATGTGTCAGATTGTGTGTCCAGTAGAATCGTGAATGTTTGGTTTTTGCTCATGTCCCAAAAGACGGTGACGGTAACTGAAGGCTGGAGACTTTTGATGTCAGCTTGTAAACTGTGTACGAATTGAATTCAACGGATTATGAATGTTTGCCGATTGTATCCTGGGCGGAGTTTAGCACACTTACGGACTCTAAATGATTATCCGATATGATATGGTGTTTTTATACTATATCAAGTACATGTTAATGTATTTTTTTGGATAATAAAGATTCTGAGTATGTGTGTATGTATGTATGTATGTGTGTATGTATGTATGTGTGGTAACAGCCCTCATTAACGCTGTATGAATTTATGTAAATTTACTTTATGTAGATTCTAATGATTCTCCTATATGCCATGTTGTATTTTATTATATCTTGTCAGTACATATTAATGTATTTTCTGGAGAATAAAGATTATGTATATATGTGTGTATGTGTGTATGTATGTGTGTATGTATGTATGTATGTATGTATGTATGTATGTATGTATGTATGTATGTATGTATGTATGTATGTATGTATGTATGTATGTATGTATGTATGTATGTATGTATGTATGTATGTATGTATGTATGTGTGTATGTATGTGTGTATGTATGTGTGTATGTATGTGTGTATGTATGTGTGTATGTATGTATGTGTGTATGTATGTGTGTATGTGTGTGTATGTATGTGTGTATATGTGTATGTATGTATATGTGTATGTATGTATATGTGTATGTGTGTGTGTATATATGTATGTATGTGTGTATGTGTATATATATGTATGTATGTATATATGTGTGTATGTATATATGTGTGTATTATGTATGTGTGTATGTGTGTATGTATGTATGTGTATATGTATGTGTGTATGTATGTATGTGTGTATGTATGTGTGTATGTGTCTGTGTGGAACTTGTATACATGGCTGCAGTTGGTCCCCTTATAAAAGGTAAGGTAAAGGATCCCGTTACACGCCTATTGAGACATATTGGGAATACGGTGTTAGGCCCGTATTTTCTTGACCATCGGCACAGTTGGGGTGATGTAGTCAGCATCATGCCGGCCGCCTTAAACTTACCAGAGTTGTTCTGGTACCCCAATTCATGAGGCTGAGTCGACCACGGAGCCGTTTGCGGTCTAAAGAATCCCACCTTAACTGGGGATCGAACCCACCGAGCTAGGAAGCCAGTGCACTAACTACTGCGCTACCGCGGCTCCTCTGGTCCCCTTATAGGGAGCCTATTTTAAAGCATTCAAGTGCGCCTGTAGCGGTGGTTTCTGTAGCAAGCTGTTTTATACGATGCGTTGCCAGTCCCATACCCAACCTCATGGCAGTTGCCTCTTACGACATACATTGTGAATAACAGATGCTAGATAGTCTGATTCGCTCAAACAATTTTATGTTGTTCGCTACAGAAAGTCAAATGTGCCGATCTCAACTCGGCCATAATAACATGTTTTGTGATATGAAAGACAGGAAGAATAAATGTGAGCTATGTTATAAAAGTTCCATCAGTGTCAAACTGATGACAAAACACAGACAAATGCCAGTGGAACAAGAGATGAGAAGAAGACGCTGGCGATGGATATGACACACATTGTGGAAACCTTTTGATAGCATTATAAAGCAGTCCTTCTGGATCCACAGCAAAAGAAAGGCACAGGTAGGCCAAGAAACACACGGAGAAGAGAATTGGAGACAGGTGAAACTGATGAAGAAATCGCGGAAAGAACTTGAGCTGATAGCACGTGACCGGAGGACTTGGCATGTGTTTGTTGAAGGCCTATGCTGAATGGTATTGTTGATGATTTTATAATGAGAATAAATATGTAATGTGATATAAAAGCACGAAGAAAATTATGCACTGCGACAAAAAATAAACAACGTGATTAAATTTTTCATGTTATATAATTAACAGAATGGACAATATGTAATGCGATACAAAGAAAAATAAAGAATGAATTAGTATGACGAATTTAAAACAAGAAGACAACACAAATATAATGCGATAACAATGACAAAAAGAAAAAAAAACTCATGCAATGTGTAAGCAAGAGAAACAAATTCTTATGAAGTGAATAAAATAAAAATTAAGATTATTTAATGAGATAAAAAAAAACCTTCAAAGGAAACAAAAATATAAAACCTTCAAAGGAAACAAAAATATAATTATGTAATACAGAAACTAAGATGAATCAGTGTAATGCGGTGTAACTACAAAGACAAATAAATCTTCAGTCTGATACAAATCCAAAAAGAATAAATTTAACAAATAAAATCAAAACATTTGCACGCTCAACTGCGCGAGCACCTTTGACATTCTTCAGCGACCACTTATCTGCACAAAACATTTTGTTCGCCTCCTGGCAACACCTTTATATTTGCTTCTTCCTCGCCATCCCCTGTCCCAACTGCCGCTTCAGTTCTTCATTAGTTATTACATTCCTCATCAGAGTTCACCATCGATTGCCGGTCGAAACACAAGAAACCGGCTGTCGAACTGGAAGCAAGAGATCGGTTGTCGGTTCGAACGAAGACCGGTTGTTAGCTATAGCACTTTTGTCCGGAGTCTTTGAGTGGTAGTATCGGCCCGAGTACCTCGGATGGGTAAACATATCTGGTATGGCCACGGCTCGATCATGGCTACTAATCTCTCAATGCCCCAGAGGCCGTCAAATTAGCACCGGATCACGAGACCTGGTGTCCACAAACTGGACGGTCACAATCGTTGTGTGAATAATGCATTTCTGCCGTTGCTGCTGCCATCCCCCCTCCCCTATCCTGTATTGCTCAGTTCTACTGAGTAAACAGAATGAAGTAAATAATTAATAACTGTGTAATTTTTCTGTCGAGGAGATTGCTCAAAAAGGTCTCATGTTTATTTTCTGGCAGCGCTAGTAATTTATAAGCACGCCATCTTCAACAGGACCTAAAAAGCGCGTTCAGCCCCTATTCATACCATCGCAAACTTTTCGAATACTTCATGACTGCTGCTTACATGAAACTAATCGTATTGTGTTTTCGAATCATATAATATTGTATGTAGGTTTTGATGATGATTTTGTTTTCAATGTTTTATTTCTTGATAAATAAATAATACACAAAGGTATGTTTCAGGCACTCGTGAGAAAACAAGAAGTAGAAGACTAGACAACAGAAAAACAACATAAGTGATAGGCTTACCGGGAATCGAACCCATGACCTTCCAAACGATACCACCGCCTAGTTACGGGAGCGAATCCGTTACTATCCTCTCTGCCAACTCGGCACCACCAAAATAGTGCTTCGTGGACAGAGGTCATTAGCACGATCTCTGCACGTAACCCGGATATGTACTTAGGGACGACCCAGACGCAAATGATAATTATATACTGTAAATGTGAGTATGTTGTTAGTTCACACGAACAGCGTTGCATTCTTTGAAATTAATATTTAAAAAACATGCGAGAATAAATGGATACAGTATAAAATATGACATAATGGAAACGAAGAATGTTAGACGGAACAGCGTGACCAGTTCTGAACCCATTGAAAATAACGTTAGTATCTATCGATGTTGCAAGAAAGGTCTGTGACGCTGTACTAAGCCCAAAACAGATCATAAGAAAACGAATAAATAATGATACGTTTAAGAAATAAGGGGGGGGGGGGGGGGGGGGGGAGAAGAAAATAAAATAAAAGAACTACTGGTTGCCGTGAAGGGTATGAAGAAGACATTGGAAGACCCTTGAGCTGATGGAATAAGACACTATAGTTTCTCCTTACTTGGCATAAGACACTATAGTTTCTCCTTACTTGGCATAAGACACTATAGTTTCTCCTTACTTGGCATAAGACACTATAGTTTCTCCTTACTTGGCATAAGACACTATAGTTTCTCCTTACTTGGCATAAGACACTATAGTTTCTCCTTACTTGGAAGACTTGGCATAAGACACTATAGTTTCTTCTTACTTGGAAGACTTGGCATAAGACACTTTAGTTTCTTCTTACTTGGAAGACTTGGCATAAGACACTATAGTTTCTCCTTACTTGGCATAAGAAACTTTAGTTTCTCCTTACTTGGAAGACTTGGCATAAGAACCTATAGTTTCTCCTTACCTGGAAGACTTGGCATAAGACACTATAGTTTCTCCTTACTTGGAAGACTTGGCATAAGACACTATAGTTTCTCCTTATTTGGAAGACTTGGCATAAGACACTATAGTTTCTCCTTACTTGGAAGACTTGGCATAAGACACTATAGTTTCTCCTTACTTGGAAGACTTGGCATAAGACACTATAGTTTCTCCTTACTTGGAAGACCTTAAGCTGATGGCATAAGACACTATAGTTTCTCCTTACTTGGAAGACTTGGCATAAGACACTATAGTTTCTCCTTACTTGGAAGACTTGGCATAAGACACTATAGTTTCGAAGACAAAGAACGAATAGGATTACAACTCCCTCAGGCATGTCGGAGAAGGCGACATATATGAGAGTGGGCGTTGGGATGGTGTTATGATTAAAACTCATAACATATCTGTCGATATCAAATAAGGTTCGATTAGGTACCATGTTGTTGATGTACTGTATCCATGGGTTACCCGGAAGTACGTCATTGCTTTTTGGGGCAGAATAGCAGAAGTCTACCGGTCCAAAGTTAGCAGAAGTGAAAGATTCTTCTGGGCCTTTTCTGTGTGTATTTCAAGGTGGACGGACGCATATGTGTCACTTCTTGTTGGTGTAACAGTTGGGGGCCATGCCAAAGGATCATTGATCTACAACTTTATAAAAAATGCAAAGAAATATTTCTAGTCGTCGCATTTGATTTTATGCACTGATGCAGATTCTCAAGATGGCGAATTTCATCGTCTGCTAACCTGTGAGAGATTATACGACCAGTATTTGCAGTGTATAGTTTCCAGCTCAAGGCAGGAGTGGAACATATTACAAGTATCACGTTTTTACAGCATACTGCTACGTTTGTAAATTCAAGTTTGATACCAGAAGATGGCGATTGTCAAGACTACGACAGACCAGTGAAGTCCGTTTCGAGTCAGCTGTTCGTAAAGCCTAGGCTTAACGTGGTCTACTCTGTGTGGTTTTCATCGGTCCTTGGAGGAAAAGGCGTTGGAACCAGGAGGAATTTTTTTCATTCGCAAATCAGATAAGTGAATTTTTAGTTACATACAGCCCGTGATGCTAATTATCTTGTTTGCCAGGGTTCTTTTTTCATGTTATATATATTTTTGTGCATTTTATGTTTATGTAATAGTGGGAGGTTGGATTGGGACTTATGAATTCGTCAATACCGTTTCGGATGGTCGATGAATTCATGAGCGTTCTTTAGTTTATGCATCTGTTTGGTTCAAATTGAGGGGCCGGCGAACATTACTGTTTGTAACTGCCTCAATTGAATTAACCAGGTCCATTTTTTGTCTAGTTGTGCAGTACTGTTAATTGTAAAGTTTGTTTTTGTGGTACAGTTAATTGTAAATTTTTTATTCAGTTTTCTACATTTTTTTGTGTGACATTGTTAGTCTTACCTTGCTTTCCTTGATTTATTAGATGTCATACATGTTGTAAACTCGTCATTGTCTTGTCATAAGTGTGATAGAGCTGCATTTTGTTTATTTGTTCTACAGTTCATACATTTCTATCTTGGTTCACTATTTGCATTATCTTCATTTAGCTCTTGTCACTGTATCTAGTCATCTTCTTCGTAGCTATTGTCCTTTATTGCTCCTATATAACATCTATTTTAATATCTATTATTACAGTCAGTTGGGTGATTTTGAAGTGGTGAAATAAGTGTTGAATATATTGCTCACATATTTATTATATAATATTTACATTATTGTTTAGCTATTGGAAAGCACAATAATTGTAAAATATGGCTACCTTGCAGTATTTTATTAAGATTGGAAAAGAATTTGGTAAGGAAGGTGAGGCTTTAGAGGCATATGCATCCACTGAGTATGAAAAGGAATTAAAAAGGTTGGAAGCCAATAAACTCAGGGATCAAAGAAAATTGGAGAGAGAGGAGAAGAAGGCAGCTGAAGAATTGCAATTGGCTGAAAAAAGGAGAGAAGGAGAATTAAATGAAAAAAAGAGACAAGGTGAATTGGCTGAAAAAAGGAGACAAGAAGAATTCTCTGAAAAAAAAAGAGAAGAAGAATTGGCTAAGGAGAGAAGAGCAGAAGAGATGGCTCTTGAAAAAGAAAAATTAGCCTATGCTCAAGCTCAGATGGAAATCAGAGTACAACAGGAGCTTAGATTGGCAGAAATTGAATTGGAAAAATTACGTCTTCAACAACCACAGGTTAATGTAATGAATGGTGGTGCTGAAAAGTAAGACCATTCCAATTTTAAGATCAATCTGCCAAAATTTAACTCAAATATCGACGATATTTCATGCTTACTCAATAGATACGAGACATATTGTCAAGAGTTTAATATTGACAGAGTTACCTGGTCTAGTAGGCTCAGGAACTTATTAGTACGTGAGGCACTTACTGCAGTCTGTACTGTGGATGATCAGTCTGCAAAAGACTATGAAGCTGTAAAAATTCTACTACTAAAGAAGTACCAATTGGATGAAATGGCTTCAGGTTAAAATTAAGTCATTATTACCAGATTGAGAAACTTTTTTTTTACTGAATTTATCTCATCTGTTAAGCTGTACTTTTCTAGATGGGTTGACTTGTCCAAGAGGGAAAAATTTTTAGAAGGGTTATCTGGTTTGATTCTGAGAGACAAGGTTTTGTCTTCTATTAATGGAGACTTTTTGTCATTCCTGCCGGAGAGGAAACCAGAAAATTTGTCTAACCTTGAAACCCTTGGTAGGCAAGTCCAAGTTGCACATCCTGGTAGGAACCTGAGTAAGAATAATATTAATAATAATAACATCTGCTAGGACTTTTAATTACAATACACCTAGGCAGAGATCAAAGAGCATAGACAAAAACTATAGAGTTAATCAGAACCATAACTATGGCAATAACAGAGGTAGGTATAATTTTAATACAAAATTTCAACAGCCTCAAAGAAATTATAACTCTTATGATGATGGATATTATGGTCAACAGTCATCAATCCTATCCAATGATTATCAAAACAGAGGAGGATATAATGCCAGATCAGGCAGAGGACAAAAGTCATTTTATAGGAATAATGACAATTCCTTTAATAATAGAGGTTCTCAACAGAACAATCACTTCGGACAGTCAAGGAACACTGAACGTTCAAATGCTGTTGTACATATTGGTGACAATAATCCAGTTCAGAATAATAATGGTTTAGCTCTTGCAAATGCATGTAGTGTTGATTTATCCAACAGTGCTAATTGTTCTGAATGTAACTCTGTGTTTCAGCTACAGGGAGTCCCAAGACTTCTATGTGGACATCCATTACCAGTCATGTCCTCATATGATGGTACAGGTTCACTGGTACTTAATAAAGGCTTTGTCAACAACAAACTAGTGTCACTTTTGAGGGACACTGGTTGTACCACAATCGGTGTGCGCAGGTCGTTGGTGGATCAGTCAGATTATATAGGGAAAGAGGTGAAATGCATTACATTTGGTGGCACAGTGTAATACTATCCAACAGCGGAAGTATTTTTGGATACACCATACTTTACAGGAAGAACTCTTGTGTGTCTACTAAATAATCCTATCGCTGGGATTACTTTAGGAAATATCCCAGGTCTTCGTAAATGCTATAAAGAGGATATTGAAAGTTGGGAAAAACAGCATTTAATAACTGCAAATGCTGTTACAACCAGAGCTCAGGCTCGTGCTAAACTGGAAAGTCACATACAAAATGATAACTTGGTAGATGAGGTAATGAATGATGGGGAGGAGACTGAAGATTTGATGAATGATGAAGATCATTATAATGATAATGATAAGGAAAATACGGATCAGCAGGAGGAAGACGATGATAAATTACAGGTGGAAGTGATTGATAAGGAGTCCTTCATTCAAAGGCAAAATGAAGATGAATCCTTAAGGAAATTTTTTCAAAGTGCAAAATCAGATGATGTGATGTTTGATGATGGTGCTAAACATTGGTACACTTTAAAGAGTGGTATTTTAATGAGAAATTTTCAGGATGCTACATCTGTGAAAAAAAAAGATTATGGTACCAACTTGCTTTAGACTATTTGTCGTACGACATGCCCATGATATTAATTGCGCAGGTCATTTAGGTATCGCAAGAACAAAAGAGAGAGTTTTATCGCATTTTTTTTTTGGCCTGGTGTGACAAAAGATGTTAAAACTTGTTGTCACACATGCACAGTGTGCCAAAGTGTCGCTACAAAAAGGCCTAAACATAGTGCACCTATCCAAGCATCTGATATTTCTTTGCGTCCATTCGCAAAGATGGCTATTGACCTTATTGGTCCATTAAAGGTCACGTCAGCTAGGGGTCACAAATTTGTGCTCACATGCATTGATATGTGCACCCGATGGCCAGAAGCGATCCCGCTTAAATCCATATCAACCGTGGACGTTGCGGATGCGCTATTTTTAGTTTTCAGCAGACTGGGTTTTCCCGAAAACATCCTATCTGACCAGGGATCTCAGTTCGTCTCTGGCGCAATGAAAGAGGTAATGAAAATGTTCGGTATTGAACGCTCTCTTAGTTCAATATATCACGCAGCAGCGAATAGTAAAATTGAGAGATTAAACTTACTTACTTAGTCGTTCCCCTTCTACCGTGAGGTGTAGAGGTGAGAGATTAAATAGGAGTTTAAAACAAATGTTAGGCAAGGTTACGACTAAGTATCCGCAAGATTGGGATCGAATATTACCTGCAATTCTCTTCGCTTATAGAGAAATTCCCAACGAACATACCGGGTTTGCGCCATTTGAATTGGTCTTTGGTGCTAAACCTAGAGGACCTATGTCCATCTTAAAACAATTGTTGGTTGGAGCTAACATGGATGAGGAGGTTCAAACCTCTTACCAATATGTTGTCAATTTAAGACAAAAGATTATTGACGCATGCCAAATAGCAGTGGAGTCGTCAGAAAAAGCAAAATTAAAGGCTCGATTGTTTATCAATCAAAACAGAAAACTGCGCCAATTATGGCCAGGTGATGAAGCCTACGTATTATTACCAAACAAGGACAATAAATTACTTGTTTCATGGAGGGGACCTTACACAGTTGTGGATAAATTGTCAGATGTTGACTATGTTTTGTCTATTAAGGGAAAGGGGAAAATTTTTCATATTAATATGTTACAACAATTTCATACTCACCCTCCACATCTGAAACCTGTCTTTGGAGTTATTTACGAATCTGTTGATCGTCGCTCTTCTTTAGCAGTTATTCAGGAAGAGAATTCTGATTTTTCTGATGGTGGTGAACCAATCTTGTCTTTACCTAATATACATCTATTAGCTACTGAAAGCTGGAGAGATGTTTCCATTGCTTCTACTCTAACTTCTAATCAGAATGAGCAGATTTCTTTATTACTGCAATCTTTTTCTGATGTGCTCACGGATGTTCCTGGGCATACAGATATCATTCAACATGATATCGTGCTAACAGATTTCAGACCTATCAAACTGAAACCTTACCCTATACCCATTCATTTACAATCACAGGTACAGGAAGAAATAAAACAAATGATCAAGTTACATATAATTGAACCATCTAATTCATCACACTGTTTTCCTGTGGCCTTGATTAGGAAAAAAGACAAATCTATTCGTATTTGTATATATTTCAGGCGTTTAAATGCTGTCATGATTCAAGACGCGGAACCGTTACCCTTGCTTGAATCTCTTCTTGATAGATTGTCTACAGCTACGTTTTTTTCAAAGTTTGATCTGTCAAAAGGCTACTGGCAAGTGCCACTATCAGACAAAGCTAAGCCTTATACAGCTTTCGCTACACCTTTAGGTTTGTTCCAGTTCAATTATATGTCTTTCGGTCTTGTCAACGCTCCTGCTACTTTTGTTCGCATGATGCGTAGACTGTTCTTTGATCGTGAGGATTTAATCACTTACATTGATGATATCTGTTTATTTTATCATACGTGGGATGAACATGTTATCGGAATTCATTCTTTGTTGAATACATTACGCTTTCATAACATTACTGCTAGACCTTCCAAAACCAGAATAGGATTTACTGAAATTTCTTTTCTTCGTCATAAAGTAGGAGGTGGGTTTCTAAAACCTCAGGATGTCACTATTTCTAAAATTCTAAATCTTGAAATTCTTCGAACAAAAAAAAAAACAAGTTCGCAGTCTATTAAGCTTGGTAAATTTCTATAGAAAATTTCTGCCTAATTTTTCAGATATGACCTCAGTTTTGTCATCGTTAGTAAAAAAGAACTCTCCGAATAGGATAATTTGGTCACATGCCTGTGATGTGGCTTTAGATTCACTTAAGATGTGCTTTTCCAAATCACCTATTTTGAGATTACCTGACGATCGATATCCTTGTATTCTCAGAGTCGACGCGTCGAATACAACAATGAACATTAATGCAAGAATTTGAAGGAGACATGCACCCTACTATGTATGTAAGCCGGAAACTTTCGCCCACAGAGCAGCGGTATCCCATTGTCGAGAGGGAGCTGTTAGCGATTGTATTTTCTTTCAACAAACTACAACGATATCTGATGGGAGCCCGATTCACTCTGAAGACCGACCAGAAGGCTTTAGCATATCTAAAAACAGCGAGATTTACAAATCAAAGAGCAGCTAGAGCCTCGCTTGCATTACAACCGTATGATTACAATATCAAAGCCATAAAAGGGAGCCAGAATGTTTTGGCAGACGTTCTTTCTAGGTGCGTAAAAGACCCTACATCACCTATCAACTCTACAGTTACAGATGATTCGGAGAGTTCAATCTAACACATAAACATACATAGGGATGTCCTGATCAAGAAACTATTGAGTGAATAATTACGTAGTCGCATGACACTACTAACATTGTACAGTTATCACATTGCTGATATAAGAAAGTGGCTCACACAGCAACAGGATGATGATGCATTCTATAATACTGTAAATCAAGTAATATATCGTAGAACTCAGCGCACTTCGTATATAGATCGTGCCTTCATGACAGTACTTATATTCAGGTTACAGACTTTCTAGCACACCATGTGTATAATGTTTAAAATTGTGTCATTTCCAGATATTTTTGATACGAACTTGTGTTGGCAAGAATTTATGTTCTCCACTTAAAGGGACATAACTCGAAAATGAATGACTCAAATTCTCAAAGGGAAGTAACGGGGATATTTCTTGTGGAACTTATTTGTGATGGTTGACCACTATGTTTGATAACATTTGGATTCGTACTGACGTAATATCGCATGGAGAACAATCATGGACATGGTTAACGATGGATTTCAACATACGTCTAAGGACAGTGTATACAAATTTCTTAATTAACGGAATGACATTTCCTTATGGACTTGCACTATTGTGTATATTATTAACAAGTGATTAATTTGAATTCACTACAGATTGTTGAGTTTTTGACACAAATTTATGTCACACTCACACTAGACTTTGCAACACTGAAGAGCTTATACGCCATACTGATATCTAGTGATACAACACATAGGCATAGTTTTACTTATTGCCCACATTAATGTGTTACATACAGGATTTCCTTGCTACTCTTACTATGAATATGATATATTAATAACATATCATTCAGAGTTACACATAACTTTATTCATTTGACAATATGTCGCAGTCACACACCTTATCAGTTATTTGTCTGCCTCATGTCCTCTATTGTTTATATTGCATTGTTGTTAATATTAATGCTTTGTATTATAATCTTTAATTGACATGACATTAAGTGACTACCGTTACCTGACGAGACAAATAGGTGTTTTAGACGGTGTGCAGTATGGGAATGCATGGACTGACATAATCATTTCATTTTTTTACATGTTGCATGATATTGCTATGGTTACCTCACTTTGTTGTTAATTTGTTTTATGTCCTTTGTAGACAATGGTGTTGTATTCTTTGCTACTGTCCACACCTCGAGTGTTTAATTGCCTACTTTGTAGCACAAACATGGGTGCTATACTATGTCATACTAACAGTGAAATTTGATGATACCATCTGTTCACTCCAGTGATGATAAAACTCACACCACGTAAATAATGAAAACTTCGTGTCCATTATTTGACGGGGAAGGGGGGGGGGGGGGGGAAGTAGCTGTTATGATTAAAACTCATAACATATCTGTCGATATCAAATAAGGCTCAATTAGGGACCATGTTGTTGATGTACTGTATTCATGGGTTACCCGGAAGTACGTCATTGCTTTTTGGGGCAGAATAGCAGAAGTCTACCGGTCCAAAGTTAGCAGAAGTGAAAGATTCTTCTGGGCCTTTTCTGTGTGTATTTCAAGATGGACGGACGCATATATGTCGAGCTCCTAGATGTTTTAATTTCTACAGATTCCTAAAGTGTTCGACCTCTAGATTGCCCATATACCTCAGTGGGTCGATGCTAGATTATTGTGTGAATGGAATTCTGATTATGAAACAAGTGAGTTGTGAACTTTAAATAAATCTGCATGAAAATGTCCCAGTCTTGACATATGGATGCGAGTCATGGGCAATGACTACAACCCATAAAAGCCAGATCCAAACCTCAGAAATGAGGTAACTGAGGAAGGTGGTTGAAGTAACAAGAAGAGACATGGTCCGCAACCAGACGATACGCCAAGGCCTAAAATCCCACCCCCTGCAGACCCAAGTAGAACAGTCTCAACTAAGATAGTTTGGCCATGTCTGCAGAATGGGAGAAGATCGGCTACCACGACAAGCATGAGAAACAAAGAACCAGGGATCCAGACCCCCAGGACGACCCAGAGTCCGCTGGGAGGACAACATTAGACAATTTTTGAAGGACCCAGGACTAGAATGGAACCAGGCCAGGAGGAAGACAGCCGATAGGATAGTCTGGCGCTCTCTCTTCCAAACCTCTACACCTCACGGTAGAAGGGGAACGATTAAGTAAGTATATCAGGAGCATATCTTCTATGAAATAATTGGAGCTTCGAGCTGTTAATAAAATGTGTTGTCCAAACGTCCAACCTGGTCTTTGCCGCATCTTTGATGTTGCAGTTTAAGATTGTGTTCGGCACTTGTGCCTTTCATCATTACATATATGCATGGGACCTCAAGCGAAATCATATAACAAACCCCTTGTTCTGTGTTACAGCTGACAATCTCATCATGTAAAAGGAATAGTTACAGAATCCACCACTGCAAGAGTTTGTATTTCCTGAAGGGGACCATCTTGTGGTGGCTCCATGCTGCATTAGTAGCGAACAAAAAGGAGATGATGACGATGATGAAGTTATCAGATTGAAAATAATGTAGAAGTTGATAGAGGAAGAAGAAAGTGGACAGTCTGACAACATGACATGGACGAAAGTCAGCAAGAAAACTAATAGACATCACTAGAAACCAGAGGTTGTGGTAGCGTTATAATATGAACCAAGAAAATATAATAAAACATAACATGTCCCTACATACGGCAGATTTATGGGCAAAAATATAACTCCTGCGTGAGCTGACTTAAAAGCTTGCTGTCATGAACTTAATTATTCCCCTTTACACAAATATGAAAAATAGCGTCTTGTTTTGACACATAACACAATCGACTGTCTAAGAGTTAACGAAAACTTGGTAATGTTCTGACGCATAAAACAATCGACTGTCCAAGAGTTAACGATAACTGGGTAATATTGCAATGTGTGAACACCCGCTTTTGAACATAAAAATGGCAGTCGCGTAATTTGTGGTATTATGTTTTCACAACGAACATCAACAGCAGCTGTTTGAAAAGGAGGGAGGGGCGCAAGTATAGCATTACTGTTAACAGTTGCATCAGCACCAGCATGAAGTATGACAGCTCCATACAACATTATTGCATGTGCAACGCCAATTGCAAAAAAAAAAATGTATATATATATATATATATATATATATATATATATATATATATATATAGATATATATGTATATATATATATATATATATATATATATATATATAGTAGAACTCCATTTATCCGAACCCCATGGGACCGAGCATCGTTCGGATAATCAAATGTTCGGATAATTGGATTACATAATGTATCGAGTACATGTACACATAATTCTAAAAATAATTAACCATCACAAGGAAATTACACTATAAAACATATTTACTTGTATTGTAATAATCATACCCACACTATATTAGATCACTGTATCACCAAAATCTTTCATTACACTGCAGTGCATGTACTACTTGTATTAATGATTTTTTTTTAAGAAAGAGAAATGTTTTCAAAATAACATTACAAACGATTCAAAACCAGGCGCAACTTACGTATACATGTACTTGCACAGATGTAACCCACTATTTAAAATAATGAGGAATCCTCTTTTGCACCAAACTGGATAGTCTCCTTTTGGCTGCTAAGTCCCGCATTCTCTTCAACAGAAGAAGCTGTGTAGGACAGCTGTCATCTTCTTGCTCGTACCAAGCCATCGCTGTTTCTAGTGCTATAAAGGCCTCTTCAGGACTTGGTCGACGTTTTGGGTTTTCTTCATAATCTACAAGTACATCATGTACTTCTGAGGTGTCTTCATCATCGGTCACTACATGTATTTGGTTTTCTTCTTGCACAAAAGACAAAATTTCTTCGTCATTCAAAAACTGAAAACCAGAATCATTATCATCTTCTAGCCACATGTGTGCATCATCTTTGTCACAGGCCGAAAATCCGGGCATTGCTTGAAACAGTTCCACAACTTCATTTATACAATCATCATTTGTGTCCACTACAGTAGTTTCATTTCCTCCTTTTTTCCCAAGCAATCTATTCCAAGCCTTGTTGAGATTATCTTGTGACAGGGTGGTCCAAGCATCAGCTAACATATATCAGCAGTCTTTGAGATTAAGCTTTTTGGAAAACGCCACCACACTTTCTTCATCTTCAGCCAACAATAAACGACGCATGACTTCCTTCTTGTACATCTTTTTAAGCTTTGCTATAACACCCTGATCCATTGGTTGAATCAGTGCTGTTACATTGGGAGGCAGAAAAATTACTTTAAAATTTGCATCAACTGCATTCAATGTATCCGTCTCTGGATGAGATGGTGCATTGTCCAGTAGAAGAATTACTTTTCCAGTTTTCTTTTCTTGTTCTCTCAACCTCTTCACATTTGGGATGAACTGATTTGTATACCAATCAAGAAATATTTCACTATTCATCCAAGCACTCTTCTGTGCTTTGTAGCACAATGGGAGACATGTCACATTCTTTAAACAACGTGGTTTTTTGGCTTTACCGATCATTAGCACCGGTAAACGATGACTTCCACTGGCATTCGCGGCTACCAAAATTGTTACTCTCTCTTTGCACTTTTTAAACACAGGGGAAGCTGCTTCGCGCTGAGATGCAAGTGATTTTTGAGGCAATGATTTCCAGCATAAGCCAGTCTCATCGGCATTATACACATCGAGTGAATAACCTTCTTCTTCCAAAAAAGCCAAGAATGTTTCTTTAAAATTTTCAGCGGCAGTTGCATCGCTAGATAAGGATTCCCCTTGGATCTCCAATTCTCGTATGCCATGACGAGATTTAAAGTTTCTTAACCATCCCTGGCTAGCCTTAAAGTCAGGAGGACAGTCAAGTTGATTGTTGAACTGAAGTGCCTTTTCACACAATAGAGAACCAGAGATAGTTTCATCATTGCTTCTTCTTTGCACAAACCATATATACAAAGCCTCTTCCAATTTCAAATCTTTCGCATGTCTCATGGTTTACGTTTCTTCGACCCATTTTCACTATCCAATTTCGATGCAAAACTCATAATTTTATCCTTGTTACTTTTGATGTCAGAGACGGTAGCTTTCCCAACATTGAAAATCCTCGCAAGTGAAGACACAGTTTCACCTTTTCCTAGTCTCTTGATAATTTCTGTTTTCGTTTCAATTGACAAAACATTGCGGTTCCTTTTATATGCTTTAGGCCTTCTGGAAGATGCCATATCGCACAGAGAAATACTTGCACACCAAAATTATTCTGCTGTAGTAGCAGACACAATTATTTTAAGTTGAACTGTCTGATTAGCCAGTGTTCTGCCTAGAACGCACACGTACACTAGATTGGTAAACCAGATATTAACTGACTTTATGATCTAACTGACTTCCTGTACGTAAGCGACCGACCATTAGCCCATTCCATCCTCTACAAATTGTTCGCACACATTTGAAGCTTGCAGCATCAAAAGATTCAAAAATAAAGTCTAACATGACTGGTGGCGCCTGATTTTTTTTTTTCTCGAAAAAGTGTTCGGATAATTGGATGTTCGGATAATTGGGGTTCGGATAAATGGAGTTCTACTGTATATATATCTATATATATATCTATATATATATATCTATATATATATCTATATATATATCTATATATATATCTATATATATATCTATATATATATATCTATATATCTATCTATATATATATATATATATATATATATATATATATATATATATATATAATATATAATATATATATAACAGGTTTTTTTTGCGTTCGCCCGCTAATACTCGATATATGTATATATTATGACAATGTATCATGTAATATATAATATGTTGACATATATATATATAGACAATATATATAATATATGAGATAATATATATATATATATATATATATATATATATATATATATATATATATATATATATATATATATAGATATATATATATATATATATATATATATATATATATATATATATATATATATATATATATATATATATATATATATATATATATATATATATATAATATATATACTATATATATAATATATATATACATAATATACATATATATATATACCATATATATACGGCATATATATACTATATATAAATATTATATATATATATATATATATATATATATATATACATATATATATATATATATATATATATATATATATATATATATATATATATATATATATATATATATATATATATATATATATATATATATATATATATATATATATATATATATATATATATATATATATACATATAATATATATATACATATATACATATATACATATATAACATATATACAATATATACATTGCATACATTATATTACATATATATACAAATACATATATACATATTATATATATATATATATATATAATATATATATATATATATATATATATATATATATATATATAGATATATATATATATATATATATATATATATATATAATTAATATATATATATAATATATATATTATATAATAATATATATATATATATATATATATATATATATATATATATATATATATATATATATATATATATATATGTTATATACATATATACACATATATAACGATATATACATATATACATATATACATAATACATAACATATATACATTAATTTTTGTCACCGTTTCAAATCCCTTGCCACATACAGTAATGACCGATTCCTCTGTGTCCCCGATGGTCTTATAATTTTTCTTACTTGTATGTTCAGATACTATTTTATACTACCAATCTATCTTCTTGTTCGGGGACGTGTTGATCGTGTAGTCTTAATTGGTTTCACACATATTCTGTTTGTCTCAATATCAGCGTCTATGTAACATAACTGTATCAGCTTGTTCCAGCTTCGGAATGTTGATTATCAAAAAAATTTAGGGGAATGGGGCGTAAAGAGGAGTGGGGAGAAAGAAGACATACTGACTATAAATTTAATCATATTTTTTCGGTCACTGGCAATCAATAGCCTCCAGTGTACAAGTACTGGAAAGAAGAGTTGGAGACAAGAGGGGTAGTCATCAGCAGCTTCAAAACGAAAACCATGGTAATCTCAAAAGAAGAGACATCAGATTATGCTAGGAGAACAGGTCCTGAAGTAGGTCAACCACTTTAAGTACCGTATAAACTCGAGTATAAGTCGATCCGACTATAAGTCGACCCCTAAATTGTGACCCTAAAAAGCGTCTAAATCGATTGACCCGATTATAAGTCGAAGAACAATAATAAAAAAAATAATAAAAAATGCTACAATGAGGAATTTATGAAAAGCAAGTTTATATCTGAAGGATATCAATATGCGGCGGGAAGGTCGGGGGCAACACTGCTCGACTATACGTCGGGGTTTTATTTTTTAAGGAAAAAATGTGAATAAATTTCTCGACTTATACCCGAGTATATACGGTACTTTGAATTGTAACAGACTCGAAGACTCGAAGAAAGTCATCATAGAAAACGTTGTTACCGGAAGAGATACACGTGGCAGACTTTTCAGGCCACACATGGACGATTCCTCGGCAAAAAGAGAATTTGACAAGAAGACGAAGACAGCTGGATGTGGCAGTAAGGGACAGAAGAATGAGAAGTCTAACATGAGTTGGTATAGACGAGGTAGAAAAAATGGATGTACGGAAATGATGCGCATATGAAGGGTCAAAACAGAAAGAGGTTAGGCACGTTTTTCTCAGCATCAGGCAGAAGCGTGAGAGACGTCGGAACAGAAGCAGGGCAGCCATATTGAAGGCGACTACTAGTTAAAGGAGCCTATGTATCGTCTCTTAGATATCCCGAGTCTGGGTTGTGTAGACATAAGCCTCAATATATATGTAGGCTGACGAGTTCCGACAATAGTACAAGGAGGAAGGAGCGGTGAAGCTTTATTCTGAAAGAAGGGTACGTAGGGTAAACTAGTTATGACAATTCGATGGTGGATAAGTGTACTAAGATAGCGGCCACCATAATCAAGAAAAGTTACATTCCCCGGAGTCAGTCCGGTATAACTATCTTAATAACCTGAGCGCATTCCAATAATATACCTGTACTGTCCTCAAACAACATCAGAATGAATAAGGCAAGAACAGCCTTTTTTAGCCTAAACAACATCTGGAAGTCCTCTCAATACAGCACAAGCACAAAATTAAGATTATATCAGAGCTGTGTGCTTTCTGTGCTTCTCTATGGTGCAGAATGCTGGAGAGTTACAGAGAAGGAAATTTCGAAATTGTCCTCTTTTCACACAACATGCCTAAGAAAAATTCTCCGAATCTTTTCGCCGAAAACCATCACCAACCAAGATCTGCTTACTCGGAGCAAGCAAGAGGACATGCACACCAGCATAGCTGGCAGACGCTGGAGCTGGGTTGGCCATGTCCTCAGAAGAGACCCCGATGTCATCACAAGAACAGCTATGCTTTGGACCCCTGAAGGAAAACGAAAGAGAGGCCGACCAAAAACAACTTGGCGGAGGACTGTGGAGGCTGAGATGCAATTGGGGCACTGTACGAAGGATGGCCGCTGACCAAGCAAAGTGGAATCAGTTTGTTGTTGCCCTACAAGACGCCACTAGGCGTGATGGCCACTGAATGCTTTGACGGTCGGCGGCTAAGGATCAAAGAAGAAGACTGTCCTCAAAGGGAAAATATGCATAAGACGTGAAATTCTGAATTACATGGGTGTATGGAAGCTAATAGTGTTCAAGAGAGGAGAGTCGGATGGACCCAGATTGTTGGAGAGGTCACCGACGACATTTGTTATACATAGTGTAAATAAACATTTGTTCCAGTTGAATGCGGCGTTCCCATGTTTGTACCAAAGTTGCTACGTGGTATTATGTGGTCACTAAATGTGTGTTGTATATAAACGGCCAACATACGGAGAGGTCAATCACCAACGCTTGAGGCAAAAGATCCTGGGTAGACAAAGGCTGTGTGCACCAACCAACTGTTAACCAGCGCTGCCACATGTATGTAGCTCCACCAATGTGCCAGTCTTAACATACGGATGTGCGTCTTGGGCAATGACTACAACTTACAAAAGCCAGGTCCAAACATCAGACATGAGATATCTCAAAAAAAGGTTGTCCATGTAACAAAACGAAAAAAGGTCTGCAACCAGACTGAACGCCATAGCCTCCAATTCAAGTCCATGCCGACCTGCGTGGAATGGTTCCAGCTGCGATGGCTGACCATGTCTGCAGAGTGGGAGAAATTTGGCTACTCGACAAACATGAGAAGCCAAGAGCCAGACCTCCAGGACGACCTGAAGTTCGCTTGGAGGACGATATCAGACAGTCTTTGAAGGGTCAAGGGCTAAACTGGGATCAGGCCAAATGGAAGACTACTGATAGGATAGCATGGCCTTCTCTCTCCCTGTCTCTTTGTGGCTAACATCAATACCCCACAGCAGAGAATCGTTTCGGAGAGGCGCGCTTCGTTCAACCTAGACACAGGGCCCGTCGGTTATATTAGGCGCAAGTCCAAATATAAATGACTTTGTGGTCTGTTTAACAGAGCTGTGAGCGAATAAGTAAATAAAGTATCAATATTTTTTTTTAGCCCCACAACTACATTTTTTTTTTAATTTGGAGCGCCGTGCCGACTAGCTCTGGCGTACTTGTCTCTCTTCTTGTTTTTAAATAAAATTTTGTTGCACTATCTAGTCTTTTTGTCTTTCACTATTTTCCCTATTGTCACTTATGTGTTCCAACACAAAGAAATCTGGCTGAATAGATGGGCCACGGGAAACACCGGGTGAGAGGTTTACAGACATATGGCTGGTCTTGATCCTAATAACAACATTGGCCATCTTACAAGGAGGAATCAGAGCACCATTTTTCGGTTCCATATAACAGTGTATACAGACTATAGACTAGGGTGTCAACCTGTTTTGCGCCAAAGACCCCTCTGAATGACCGATGAAGGCTATGGACCCCTTCTATGAAAAAAAGTATATAAAAGCATTATACAACATTTTAAATTTTAGGTTATGTACAACGTACCCCCTAGAACCGAGTCACGAACACCCACGAGGACTACGTGTTAAGAAACCTTGCTATATACTGTGCTAACACTGGTGAACACTTACTACCATTGACAAATATTAGTCACATAATATGCTTTTCACTTTCTGAAACGATGGTTTTGATTGGTTAGTATGTTCCCCGCTCATGAACTCATATTCCTCCGGCGGCATTCCGTGATAAATGGAAGTTAGCTGCAGGAAATCTATAATGCGGATTGGGATATTAAAACAAAAATAAATAAAAACTCATTTTCGCACACCGTGACCCAACATTACTAGATGTAATTCACCGCAATATAGCGCGCGCTAAGTCATTAGCTGCTCGCTTTGATCTCTTAATTATTTCCCCCTGCCCAATTACTCTGCGAGCGTTCTTCTTATTACTTCCGAGTCTAGAGTTCAAGGTTGAACTCGGATAAACTTGCTACCCCGACCAGACTTGTGTGGTAGAAGTTCTTCTTTTTTCATCATCACCATCGTCGTCGTCACCATCATCACCATCGTCGTCGTCACCATCATCATCATCGTCGTCGTCACCATCATCTTCATCGTCGTCATCATCATTTTCCTCTGCGCGGAGCACACAGTCACCACAGCAGCTAGTCCTCTTGCAGGAAGCAAGCACCAAACCACTCACACTGCTCGTGCAGCGTTGATTTCTGTGACAATTTATTTTACATGATGAGGTTGGCAGCCACCACACAAACCTTATATTAATCGCCCTGTACGACATGCTTGAGGGTGCAGTAGTCCTACTATGTCCTTGTTTCTTCAGTCCTGGCCTCATGCTCCATAAGGAACATATAGATCAATAATGATTGCCATTTACGTTTAAATGATGTGTGTGTGTGTGTGTGTGTGTGTGTGCTTTTTTTAAATAAATAAAGTAAAGTTTGGTGGCTCTATGTTTCACAGTAAAGTGTGGTGGCTCTATGTTTCACAGTAAAGTGTGGTGGCTCTACACAGTAAAGTGTGGTGGCTCTATGTTTCACAGTAAAGTGTGGTGGCTCTATGTTTCACAGTAAAGTGTGGTGGCTCTATGTTTCACAGTAAAGTGTGGTGGCTCTATGTTTCACAGTAAAGTGTGGTGGCTCTATGTTTCACAGTAAAGTGTGGTGGCTCTATGTTTCACAGTAAACTGTGGTGGCTCTATGTTTCACAGTAAAGGGTGGTGGCTCTATGTTTCACAGTAAAGTGTGGTGGCTCTATGTTTCACAGTAAAGTGTGGTGGCTCTATGTTTCACAGTAAAGTGTGGTGGCTCTATGTTTCACAGTAAACTGTGGTGGCTCTATGTTTCACAGTAAACTGTGGTGGCTCTATGTTTCACTGTAAAGTGTGGTGGCTCTATGTTTCACAGTAAAGTGTGGTGGCTCTATGTTTCACAGTAAAGTGTGGTGGCTCTATGTTTCACAGTAAAGTGTGGTGGCTCTATGTTTCACAGTAAAGTGTGGTGGCTCTATGTTTCACAGTAAAGTGTGGTAGCTCTATGTTTCACAGTAAAGTGTGGTGGCTCTATGTTTCACAAGGAACGAGAAGGGACAAGAAGAAATGCTGTTATACAGGTATCTGTCATTCAGTGATTAACATGCCTCAATGTCAGAATCTCAGAAAGAGAAAGTACTGGAAACTTAGAGAGTTACGCTGGAAAAAAAAAACCAGAATATTCTTGACCTTTCTGTGAACTGCTTGTTCATGTACAGTATATTATAATATTCCAACCGTGCACGTATCGACTGGAACAACGAAAAGTAATGAATTAGACAACCTGGCAGAAGCTTTAATGAGAACCAGCTACGAATTCAATAAAAGTAAAAGTACAGTGGATCCCTGCCCAATGCGATATATATAGTCGCCAACCGTCAAAGCAGTCAGTGGCCATCACGCCTGGTGGCATCTTGTAGGGCAGCAACAAATTGATTCCACTTTGCTCGGTCGGCGGCCATCCTTCGTACAGTGATCCAACTCTGGTTCATTCTTTGCATCTCGGCTTCCAAAGTTCTCCGTCAAGTTGTTTTTGGTCGGCCTTTGTTTCGCTTTCCCTCGTGGGTCCATAGCATAGGTCTTCTTGTGATGGTATCAGGGTCCCTTCTGAGGACGTGGCCAACCCAACTCCAGCGTCAAACAGGGCTTACATATGAAGGGATAAAGGTAATAATCAGAAATAATTATAGAGAAAAATGGCATAAGAAACATTCAGAGTCACTGTCAGACTGACTGACTGACTCTTGCATGTATGTATTATATGACTCCGCGTGGCATCAGGCGGTCTCTGAGACAAAACAATAATATTAAGATAGTTACATAACTGCTCCCTTAGGCAAACGTGCTGACAAACGGTGTACTATGCAAGGGGTTGGCACGCTTATCAAAAGTACTACCGAAACCATTATTGCACGTGTATATAAAGTACTTTAGCATAGGCGTCCCCCAAGTGGGACTAATGCAGAAGTGCGCCTCTGTTTCTTCAGGATGGATACAGAAAAATGTGAACTCATTAGTGTGTACATATGTCTGTGTACACGTGTACGCATGTACGTGTAGTTCATTTGTAATAATGTATTACGTACATGTCCTTGTATGCATGCAAGTATAAATCTTCGAGAACGCATACAAATAATTGTGCGCAGACATAAAAAATTAATAATATTAATAATAAAAAGAGATGCAGCCATAGAAATAATAATTACGAGATGCAATTTGAATAATGTCTCCGATCGCTTGTCGCCAGTGGTCGGACAACTGTACACGTATCATCTTACCGACACGGGCCAAATGATGGCTTACTCAGCCCCAGCACTGCAGGAAGGAGGCAGGGCGCGCTGGGATCACATGACACTCAATTCAAAACAAACAGCACGTGCAACACTCGTGCGGCGAAAAACCCAAGCATCGGCATCGCCAGATCTGGTTACCCCATTCTAGGAATGGACATTTTCAAATTCTTGTTAAAGGCGCAATTTCCCCATAATCGGCGGCGACGCCAAGTAATTTTAGGCATTCTCCGAACTTCCGTTTTTTCATTGTTGAACTCTGAGTGTCTATAACGGTGTTATAGCTAAACCCCCACATAACCCACTGTTGATACGGATCGTCTTTTATGTGTTCACAATGCTTGTAAAACCCTATGATACTAGATTCCTATATTTTATATCCGAACTAACATAATATTTCAGTTAGACGCGGTTTGGATGTCATCTACGTACGTTTTTATCTTTGTGTAATATTTGTTATAAATGCTACAGCGCATGGCAGATTGGGGGATTAATGTTCTGGCTGTTTAGATTATATTACGATAGCATTCAGTTTGATATGTGCATAAACAGATTGTATGTGGAGCGGACAACCAGATGACGTTTCTCGGCGTGGCGCAGAATGATTTGCGAGCCATTTCTAAACTAAAATATTCATATAAGTCGGATAAGATCCGTTGCGTTTCAGTTGAACAAATGGCACATCGATCATAGGAAGGAAGTTCTGAACGAACTAACTGCTAAAGATAGTAACTAACGATGAGTGTAACTGTGGAACGGATACAATGACAGCTGAACATCTGCTTCAAAAATGCCCAACATATGAGGAACAGCGAAAGCACACACGGCTGTCACTAGTACCATCCCTGTATGACATGCCTGAGGGAGCAAGAGCAATATTTCTTTCTTTGCCTCATAAGAGACCCCCTGGTACTACACGGGGCCACAACTTGTGAGGAATAAAACTGGCAGAGAAACAGACAGAAGGAAGTAGAGACAACTGGACACAATGAATGCTGAAGGAAGACAAATCTTGAATAATGTGAAGAAAGTTGAAGGATATTACTGAAAATATGGATAAATTTGACATGATATGCCTGAAAAATTGAAGACAGCGGCAAAGATACACCTGAAAAAATAGAGACAGTGGCAGTCGTACACATTAAAAGATGGAGAAAGTGGCATGATGCAACTGAAGAGAAAGGACAAAGTGGAATAATACACATGAAAAGATGGAGAAAATGGCTAAATTCAAGTGAAGAGATAGGAAACAGTGGATTGATTGTCACAAAATGACTTTTGGGTCGTTCTCTTATCGCTCTCTTGTTCACTACGGCCGTATCCTGGACATTTGTTGTATTGATTATTTACGTGTTTCAGTGTCCGGCACCCTCTTTCTTTCTCTGCACTGTAGCAGATATTTTGTATTTTCCTTCTTACACTCCTTTCAGGATAAGTCGTCATGTCTGTTTGTTACCCATTTCTCCCTGCTTTGCAATGAGCGGCTGAGATAATTAATCGACAACCATGTTGGTTAAACCAACGGGCTGATCACCCGTTTGCCAGTCACTTCGATTACGGAAACAACAGCAAATGGATTGATTTGCCGTTGCCCTAAAGACGCCAATAGGCGTGATGGGAAACAATGGCAAAGAAAACCTATCTGCTGTTGCCCTAAGACGCCACTAGGCGTAATGGCCACTGACTGCTTTGACAGTTGGTGGCTAAGGACGGAAGAAGAAGAGAATGTTGGTTAATATATGGTGCGGCCCTAGCGTATTTGCTCATCGCTGATAAGGCCAGAGTGCGTGACAGATAAGAGATTTCTTGTCCGTGCGACACATTCTGGACAGGATGCATTGCATCATCGTTTCTTGTCCGGCTTGTAAAGTAATAAGATGTTACATCTTACACACATTGCTGAGACAGCTTACCGATGTATTTGTGAGATTGTACACAAGGTATCGGATGTTTGATTGCCATATATGGGAGACGTGACTTTTGCATCACGCGCAAAATTATTCCATGTCGGAATATTTTGAAATTACCCACACCCAACAAGCATGTTTGAAATGATTGGAGCCCTGAGTAGCTTCATAACAAACAAATGCGGGGGTAGGACAGGCAATATAACCGTACCTTTTCGCAGTCTAAATTCACTGTGAGAAATCGCTTGCCAAGACGACCCAACCAGGCCTTGCCAGAAGTTAGAATTCAGAATTCCATTTATCAGACTGGACACCTTTTGTTTGAGAATCTTTCCGGACTTACAAAAACAGCCCAGGACATCTCTATCATTTTAACAAGAAAACCGGGACTGGGGAAACTGAGAACACACAGAGTCATAGGGGGAATAATCTTATTAAAGTAATGACCCCCAAAGAACACGTGTAAGAGGCCTAATCAAGTTCATTCATTCATAACCCTCCACTCCCAAAGGAGCATAGGCCTTCAACAAACACATGCCAAGTCCTCCTGTCACGTGCTATCATCTCAAGTTCTTTCCATGTTCTCCTCATCATTTTCACCTCTGTTTCCAACTCTCTTCTCCATGTACTTCTTGGTCTTCCTCTGCCTCTCTTGCCCTGGGGGTTCCAGAACAAGGACTGCCTTGTAATGCTATCAACAGGTTTCCTCAGTGTGTGTCCTATCCATCGCCATCGTCTTCTTTTCATTTCTTGTTCCACTGGCACTTGTCTAGTTCTTGTCCTCAGTTCCACGTTGGTAACCTTGTCATACCATTTTAATCCCTCTATTCTACGCAAGCACCCATTTATGAAAGTCTGTAGCTTTTTGGTTGTTGTCTTTGTTGTTCTCCATGTCTCTGAGCCATACAATAGGACTGACTTCACATTTGAGTTGAAGATTCTTATTTTCGTGTTGGATCCTATTTCTCTTGATCTCCATATATTTCCCAATGCAATGAAAGCTCCTCTTGCCTTTTGTATTCTTATTTTGATATCGCTGTCTGTCCCTCCAACTTTGTCTATATTACTGCCAAGATATGTGTATGATTCTACATCTTGTATTGGTGTTTCTTCAAGTTCAACCCTGTTATCATTACCTGCATTTATTCGCATTATTTTTGTCTTTTCCCTGTGTATTTTCAGACCCAATTGCTGAGACCTCTCATCGAGTGTTTTCAATTTGTCCTGCATCTGATTACGGCTATGGGACAGAAGAGCCAAGTCATCAGCAAAATCCAGATCATCCAACTGCTTAGTCAGAGTCCACTGGATTCCATTTCTGTTGTGTGTTGCCGATGATCTCATAACCCAATATATTGCCAGCAAGAAAAGAAATGGAGACAAGAGGCATCCCTGTCGCACTCCTGTTCTTATCCCAAACGGTTCTGTAAGCTGTCCTTCGTGAAGAACTCTGCATGTCATGTCTTCATATGTTTTCTTTATTAAATTAAGGCCTAATCAAGTGCCTTAACTTTATTCATCTGAGCAAAAAGTCTATGAGCCAAGATTGGCGTAAGTTGTGCATTTTACATTTTATATTTTTCATTACTAACATGTGAACTAATATGTATATATTGTCAAGTGAATATTAATTATGTGAAAATCGCTAGTGGATGTTCAAGTCATTTGAGGCTAGCAAACATCAGCGTATAGAATGGTGATTTCATGAACCACCATTGCAAGGGCTGGTGACTGCTTATCGCTAGTTTCTTAAAGAGAACTAAAAGCCTAGGTAGTCCCATGTTCTATATAGAGCAGGGAGGGAAAGATGAAAGAAATGATGTACATTCTAAGTGTAATATTTACATTTTCAAACCAGTGTAAATGTCTATGTAAACACATTCACTTTAAAATTAATGAAAGTTTCAAACATTTCAACAAGTGTAGATATAAATGAAAACATATTCAATTTATATTGTGAACACTTTTCAGTCAGTGGAGATGTAAATGTAAACATATTCTATCTGTACTATTAACCTTTTCATTTAAATGTAAAATAAAGATAAAGCTATTCAATTTAAATGTAAAGAAAGTTTTCTCTCGAGGGATTAAGTTTAATTCTCATAGAGGGTAAATTCTGAGTAGATGGGATGGTGGAATAAGAGAAATGCGACACATAAGTATGTGTCGGGAAACGCAATACTCAGGAGAGCGTTCGTTTCTATTCTTTTACCATAGTTGTTGGTGGTGGTACCAGTTGAGGGTACTATCTCTGGAACAAGAAAGGAACAGTGTCCTGAGCTTTAAGACGAGGGACCAACTTTGTAGACACTCCCTGGCACTTCTGGGAACGTGCTACATCCTACATCCTTGACCAGCGACGAGCGTTATCAGTAATCAATCTACCGAGAACCAACCCATCAGCGGGAGCAAAACCTACCAGTGGCAGATAAGTGAAACCTATAAGCTGCCACGTGAACTCCTTTTAAAACTTTTATCCCATCACAACCGTGATGATACCTTTCTGAAAAAATATTATTCATTCTTTTAAACCCTTTGTTAAAACTAAATGATTATTAAATTTGTTATTTGTAATTATACAAATTTAACTTCGATTTAATCATTTTAAATGTATTGCATGTTTGTCTCAGTCAGTTTACTAAATACACTCTAAACAGAGCTACACCATAATAATAAGAATTCCACAGAGTAAATCAGGGTGGGGGCTTGACGAGCTAAAATTAATAAATTGCTTAATCCTTCACAAAAGTTGTTGGCAGATCATAGAGTTAACGTGCTCAGCAAATGCAGCATTGTTCTCGCTTTTCTGAATATCTTGTTTACGCCCTTGAGGTAGAAGCATCATTATCCTTCTATCTACAACTCTGCCAAGAGAAATCTTGTGCGAAGGTAGACACATCTGAAGGCCCATAGTAGATACTCTTGAGTTTTGGCCACTGTTGAACCACTACTGCAAAGCAGGGGATGCAATCCGTGACAAAGTTACACATGAAAAGATGGAGAAAGCGCGGCTAGATACAAGTGAAGATATAAGAAAAAGTGGAATGATACACATGAAAAGATGGAGAAAGTGGCTAGATACAAGTGAAGAGATCAGACACAGAGGAATGATACACATGAAAAGATGGAGAAAGTGGCTAGATGCAAGTGAAGATATAGGAAAAAGTGGAATGAAACATATGAAAAGATGGGAACGTTGCGAGATACAGCAAAAGTATATGACAATCACAATAAATCGAATTTAATACAAAAATAAGAATGTTCAACTCAAATGTCTAGGCAGTTCTCCAATATCACGGTAAAAAAACTGGAGAACAATAAACGACAACCAAGAAGTAACAGGCTTTTTGTAAATTGATATTTGCGCCGAATAAAGTGGCAGACTCAATCACAAATATAGAAGTAGTCGCAAGAGACAAACACCTGCAGAATAATAAAGCGACGGAAAAGTACAGGTAACTCCATGCGCCCGCCCATCTGCGTAGAGTATGGTCTGTCTGTCAGATCTGTCTTTCTGCATACCTAATCTCTGTCCATCTAATCTAAGCTAATCTAAACTATCCTGCATTCCTGCCCGCCCACATACCTACTCACCCACCCATCTTCTCCTCCCTTCATGTTGGACAAACTTAAGGAAACCAGAAAATAGCATCACAAGGCAGTCAATGTTCTGGAATCTCAAAGGTAAAGGAAATATGATACTTAAAACACAAGGAGAAGAAACATGATACTTAAAACACAAGGAGAAGAAATATGATACTTGAAACACAAGAAGAAGAAACATGATACTTAAAACACAAGAAGAAATATGATACTTAAAACACAAGAAGAAATATGATACTTAAAACACAAGAAGAAATATGATACTTAAAACACAAGAAGAAATATGATACTTAAAACACAAGAAGAAATATGATACTTAAAACACAAGAAGAAATATGATACTTAAAACACAAGGAGAAGAAATATGATACTTAAAACACAAGAAGAAATATGATACTTAAAACACAAGGAGAAGAAATATGATACTTAAAACACAAGAAGAAATATGATACTTAAAACACAAGGAGAAGAAATATGATACTTAAAACACAAGGAGAAGAAACATGATACTTAAAACACAAGAAGAAATATGATACTTAAAACACAAGGAGAAGAAATATGATACTTGAAACACAAGAAGAAGAAACATGATACTTAAAACACAAGAAGAAATATGATACTTAAAACACAAGAAGAAATATGATACTTAAAACACAAGAAGAAATATGATACTTAAAACACAAAGAGAAGAAATATGATACTTAAAACACAAAGAGAAGAAATATGATACTTAAAACACAAGAAGAAATATGATACTTAAAACACAAGGAGAAGAAATATGATACTTAAAACACAAGGAGAAGAAATATGATACTTAAAACACAAGGAGAAGAAACATGATACTTAAAACACAAGAAGAAATATGATACTTAAAACACAAGGAGAAGAAATATGATACTTGAAACACAAGAAGAAGAAACATGATACTTAAAACACAAGAAGAAATATGATACTTAAAACACAAGAAGAAATATGATACTTAAAACACAAGAAGAAATATGATACTTAAAACACAAAGAGAAGAAATATGATACTTAAAACACAAAGAGAAGAAATATGATACTTAAAACACAAGAAGAAATATGATACTTAAAACACAAGGAGAAGAAATATGATACTTAAAACACAAGGAGAAGAAATATGATACTTAAAACACAAGAAGAAATATGATACTTAAAACACAAAGAGAAGAAATATGATACTTAAAACACAAAGAGAAGAAATATGATACTTAAAACACAAGGAGAAGAAATATGATACTTAAAACACAAGAAGAAATATGATACTTAAAACACAAGGAGAAGAAATATGATACTTAAAACACAAGAAGAAATATGATACTTAAAACACAAGGAGAAGAAATATGATACTTAAAACACAAGAAGAAATATGATACTTAAAACACAAAGAGAAGAAATATGATACTTAAAACACAAGAAGAAATATGATACTTAAAACACAAGGAGAAGAAATATGATACTTAAAACACAAGAAGAAATATGATACTTAAAACACAAGGAGAAGAAATATGATACTTAAAACACAAGAAGAAATATGATACTTAAAACACAAGGAGAAGAAATATGATACTTAAAACACAAGAAGAAATATGATACTTAAAACACAAGAAGAAATATGATACTTAAAACACAAAGAGAAGAAATATGATACTTAAAACACAAGGAGAAGAAATATGATACTTAAAACACAAGGAGAAGAAATATGATACTTAAAACACAAGAAGAAATATGATACTTAAAACACAAGGAGAAGAAATATGATACTTAAAACACAAGAAGAAATATGATACTTAAAACACAAGGAGAAGAAATATGATACTTAAAACACAAGGAGAAGAAATATGATACTTAAAACACAAGAAGAAATATGATACTTAAAACACAAGGAGAAGAAATATGATACTTGAAACACAAGAAGAAGAAACATGATACTTAAAACACAAGAAGAAATATGATACTTAAAACACAAGAAGAAATATGATACTTAAAACACAAGAAGAAATATGATACTTAAAACACAAGGAGAAGAAATATGATACTTAAAACACAAGGAGAAGAAATATGATACTTAAAACACAAGAAGAAATATGATACTTAAAACACAAGAAGAAATATGATACTTAAAACACAAGAAGAAATATGATACTTAAAACACAAGGAGAAGAAATATGATACTTAAAACACAAGAAGAAATATGATACTTAAAACACAAGGAGAAGAAATATGATACTTAAAACACAAGAAGAAATATGATACTTAAAACACAAGAAGAAATATGATACTTAAAACACAAGAAGAAATATGATACTTAAAACACAAAGAGAAGAAATATGATACTTAAAACACAAGGAGAAATATGATACTTAAAACACAAGGAGAAGAAATATGATACTTAAAACACAAGAAGAAGAAACATGATACTTAAAACACAAGAAGAAATATGAAACTTAAAACACAAGGAAAAGAAATATACTTAAAACACAAGGAGAAGAGAATCTGAGACATATATAAAAAAAAGTAAAGAAGACATTGAAAGAAACTAAATAGATGGCGCAAGGTATGAGAACTTAACATGAACAAATTTAAGGACTATACTCGGTATGGACACCCGTGTGTTACCGGGGCCCGAAAGGGGAGCAAAGAATAGTAACACTGCACCCTACCACGCATGTCCTAAAAGGCGACTAAGGAGGGTATGGGCATGGGGCTGTTTACCCCATCCCGTAAAAACTTCGCACAGTGGGCTGATCACCTGCTTGCTAACCAATCTGATTACGGAAACAATGATAGATTGTTTGGTCTGTTTTTGTTCCACAAAGACGCCACTAGGCGTGGTGGAAACAGCGATAGATTGATCAATTTGTTGTTGCCCTAAGACGCCACTAGGCGTACTGGCCACATACTGCTTTGCCGGTTGATGGCTAAGGATGGAAGAAGAAGAAGAAGACTCGGTATGGAGCTGAAAGGCAAAGAAGAGAAGTGTATTATTACTGCCTGCTACTTGGAAACGAGTGCTACCTACTAAATAACCAGTTTAATAATAACCATTAACTTCCTCTCCTACATTACATGGAACATTTGTAGGCGGAAATTTCCGTACTCTCTGCAGCTGGCACGGGAATTTAGGTTACTTTGAAGTCCTAATCTGGAATATTAAGACATACAGGAATGCAGGTTTGTTTGAAATGTTAATTTGGAATAGTAAGACATACGAGAACATAGGTTACTATGTAGTACTAAATGGGACTAGTAAGAAATATGCGGATACAGGTTACTTTGATGTCCTAAATTGGAATAAAAAGGCATATGGGAATACAGGTTACTATGAAGTACTTATTTGGAATAGGAAGAAATATGCGAATACAGGTTGCTTTGAAGTTCTTATTTGGAATAATAAGGCATATGGGAATATAAGTTACTTTGAAATCTAAATTGGAACAGTAGGACAAACGGGTATGTTAAAACTTATATTTCTGGGAAATAGTGCGACTCCACGAACCAGAAAAGTACAGCAATAAAAATGTACAAAAGGATTATAAATAGATAATCAAACAATTAATTTATCTCCAACTCCTCCGTTTTATGGAAAAGTGCGTGACTCTATAGGACACAGGAATATAAATAGATAATCAAGCAATTTAGCTCCGAGAACTCTGTGACCTGGAAAAGTGCGTGACTCTATGGGACACATGTAAATCATGAAACATCTGTGTGTTAAACAGAAGAATGTATAAATGGGTAAGTCAATATCCCGAAACAAACATTCTGTTATGAATCAGAATGAGCGCAACAGAACATATTGTCATAGAACGGTTCGTCCCGCAGGGAGAGATGTGTTTGCTTACACTGGTCGTATTTATGCGTAACTGATATTATTGGGAACTTTTCATAGCGCTCATGTGTATGCTGGCGACTCTTCTATCTAGACCAGGGCTTCTTAACTTTTCTTGTGCCACGGACCCTTTGATTGTCCAGTGAAGGCTACGGACCCCTTTGATTGTCCAGTTAAGGCTACGGACCCCTTTGATTGTCCAGTTAAGGCTACGGACCCCTTTGATTGTCCAGTTAAGGCTACGGACCCCTTTGATTATCCAGTTAAGGCTACGGACCCCTTTGATTGTCCAGTTAAGGCTACGGACCCCTTTGATTGTCCAGTTAAGGCTACGGACCCATTTGATTATCCAGTTAAGGCTACGGACCCCTTTGATTGTCCAGTTAAGGCTACGGACCCCTTTGATTGCCCGATGAAAGCTACGAACCCGTTTGATTGTGCGGTGAAGGCTAAGGACCCCTCTGATTGTCGGAGGAAGTCTACGGACCCCTATGATTATCCGGTAAATGTGGACCCATTTGATTGTCCGGTGAAGGCTACGGAGTCGTTTGTCCGGTGAAGACATGGACCTGTTTGATTGTCCGGTGAAGGGTCCCTTTGCTAGTCTGGCGAAGGTTACGGAATACTTGGACCATCCGGTGAAGTATCCGGACCCCTTTGATTGTCCGGTCAAGACTATTGACCCCTTTGATTGTCCGATGAAGTCTACAGACCCCTTTGATTGTCCGGTAAATGCTCAGAACTCGTTTGATTTTCAGGTAAAGGCTAAGGACCCCTTCTTAGAACAAATGTACAGAAACGCATAACTAACATTTTAAATACTGTGATGAATTTACCGTGATACAACGTTAAAATATCTCCAATTATAAAGATAACATGTAGGGATAAAAATAATGCGTGAGATACTAGGAGACATGCTCGCCTATGCCAGCATTTCCTACCGCCATTGACACTAACTAGTAGACATGCAGACGAAACGGTACCCTTTTAGAAGGGAGGGAAACGGAGATAAAAATCATTATGACGGTCTGAACACGTGTTTGAATCTAGAAAGGCAAAAAGACGTAATTTGTAGTTTAAAGAAAAAAAATTACGCCACTAGTTAACACAATGTAAGGAAATGGACAGAAAAGACCTTAGCTCTTGTTAGAAACAGTCGTATCTTAGACGTTTTACCGTACTTGGTTGTTTTGTTCGAATATAGCGGCAAATGCCATACCCAAAGGTTCAAAACACATTTCAAAAACTAACCTTGAGAAAAGTAAGGTTTTCCTTAATAATAAAGTTATGAAAATAAAACCTAGTTGGTTTGATAGCCCATCTTAAGCTGACAAATAATATACTTTTATTTATACAGACGGACAGATAACAAGGAAGATATTGACAAAAGACCTGAAATTGGGGAAAAGCCAAATTGTGACCGACGTACATTTGAGAAATTGAGATGTACTTTTGACTTTATTTTCAAAATTCAAATTGAAAAGCTTGGTCTTTCGATCTGATTGGCCAACGCATTTTTATATTAGCAAGATAGAGACGCACATTTGTGCCATTCGATAAAAGTCTGTCCTATAACACAGTTCTTAACTGCTAATGGTGTTTTCCAGGAAATATTACATTAAATTCAGTGGGACGCCATACTCTAGCCAGCAGCTCAGCTGAGTTTTGCTAGTATTAAGTAACTGTGTTCTCAATTTCAAATTGTGGTAAGGATAAACACATTTCTCTTGTTTATTTTAATATTTTGAGTGATTGATACTGCCATATCATGAAGAATGATTACGACAAGTAAGTGCTCGCTCTAGGTCCCCAGCCGCAGTTCAGGGTCTAGAGACAAACAAAAAATATATGGACGCCTAACTAAGACTATGGAAGGCGGATCTATTATTGAGATCAGTGGGAACATATCACCCATCTTATTGAATGAGAGAGGAAACTATTGAACATATCTCAGATGCAATGCAGTCTTGGGGAACTGGTACTATGTGAAAACAACTGGGTGAGATGTGCTATATTGGTCAGAGAGATCTGACCCAGTCTGTGTAATGTTGTTGTGTGGTGTTGTGTGTAAGAGTGGCCCAGTAGATAGAGTACTGACACATGGCACAAAATTTTGTTTCAGAAGTTTCTGTTTTGGCACTAAAGTGGTGCCAAATGCTGTTGTAAAAATACACAAGCGTGTGCCTGTGCAGCCTAACATTGGTGTCAGTGCAGCCTAACATAGGTATCAGTGAAGCCTAACATTGTACTCCAGCCACGGAGAGGAGTGAGCCACCAGACTCCTGTACCAGATCGTCACAGGCGAGATAAGTGAAAACCTGGCCTGCTGGAGATTCACAACTAATCCACCAACTAAAGAAATAAATATTGAACAATATAACATTTACTTCATCCCATAAGTCAATGGACAATGATTTTGGTAGTCACAGATTGGGCGTGATGACGCCACTCCAACGAAACATCCAGTGCTAGTTCTCCCAAAGACATTATAAATAATAGTAATATTAACCAGTCTTATAATATACCTATGTACACACATTACATTTTATTATGCCACATATTTATGCATTTCATTAATAAATTCATATCATTACATATGTTCTGACCAAAATAAAACTTGGTTCAGAACTAATAAATTTAAAAAAATTGTTAAAACTAAAACCATAACAACCAGAGTTAGTTCAGTGTATTGTAGAGTTTATTATTATTATTATTATTATTATTATTAGACTTAATAATTACATTAGACTTTTTAACGTAGCTAACATTCATTATAGTAAAACAAGTCTGTTTGAGGTCGTAAGTGGTAGCGGAAAGGCCTCCTGTAATTCACATAACCTTTTATCTCAGGAGCCTTCACAGCTGACCTCATACAGTACACAAGGTAACATAACAAACATACAATAACATAAAAAAACCACTACAAATACAAATAATACATTTAATTACAAAGAAAAATCGATAAGCTTGCATATATAGTCATGTTGAAATGCAAAAGCAATGTGTAAAAAGAATATATTTCTTTAAAAGCAAACATTAACGAAAATTATATGAGTAAAATTCTGGTTTAAATTAAATTAAAATGTTTAGGTTGCGTACATGAACCCAGCTGTAAATGGGTACCTGACTCAACTCTTGAGTTAGGGAAGGAAAAGACAGCGAGGAAGGAAACTGGTCACCACACCTTTCTATGCTGAATCTAGTATAATGAAGTCTCTAACACTGCATTCCCTCCGGCATTATCTGATATGGTTCTATCTTAATATGGACTCCCTAGAATCCATTTATGTACCTTCCCCCCCACCCAGGGGTCCGTGGATCACAGGTTAAGAAGCCTTCATCTAGACCAAAGATGAGAAAATTGACATGGCTAATAAACGTATACAGTAGCCCTTAACAAAACTAGTTTTTGTTATTGTTGATCAGAATCGACATCATTACACTCCAGGCAAACACATACGTCGTATGTCTCCCTCAGCAAATGTCGAAGTGTATGAATGTTAATTGTTCCTGTTGCGCGCTGGTTGTATACACGCCGGATGCATCCTCTCATTCGTCCTTCCCTGCTGGTCTTACGTTTGATGCCAAATTCCAGCAATCTTTAGCCTTGATGATTCATCGATTGCGGCGTCAATCTCTAAATGGCGATCATTAATTGCTTTCAGTATCTCTCCCTTATCCATTTCCAATGCACCTTTTTTGGGTGTTCTTGAAGCTAGTCTGTCAGCTCTTTCATTGCCGCGTACCCCTGCATGACCAGGACAGATGATCCACATTAGTTCCTGGAGATTCGAGGCAACTATGGAGCCGAAACTAAATGGACATATCACGCAACGGGATTCCAAAAAAAAAAAAAAAAAAAAAGCAAGGCAAGTCTTTGGTATCTCCTCATTTTACAAATGTAGCATTAAACAAAGACTACGCTTAAACAAAAATAAGGTGGAGATAACTTATGTGCTGAAAATATTGCAGCCGTGTTGCGGGGCTTTATACGATTCACTTCTTTTATTGTTGTTGCGGCCCCGTCTTCTATTTCAGTGGTCGTTGTGGAAAGCCACCGTTCTCATTGATTCAATAAGCTTCTTAGTTCTGGTCATTTGATTCATTAATTCTTGATCGTGCTATTGTTGGAATAGTTACGCGAATGTGAGTTAATACTTTCTGTCTGTCACAAGGTTTGAACTCAGTATCATAATTGTTGAATTTGTAACTTCAATGAACGTGATAAGTCTCTTCTCGAGTCCACACAATTTTTAATATACATTTCAAACAGTAGACAGTCCATGGAGGTTGATTATGAAAACATTATATATTAGAATTGAATCATACATCATAAATGCTATCCATGCATTATAGTCCTGGTCCAATAATATGCAACCCTATAGTCAGAACGTCGTAACTATATGTACGCGCGGTTGGGACATCCAACGGCCGACAATGAGATTAGACGTCTGGCGATATAAAACGAATGTGGACCATAATTTCATCCTTCCTTGACTTTAGTTAAAATTACTAACCTCGATACATTCCTCTCTTCATAAGAATATCGGACTGACCCATGTCCGTACTGCAATAACATATGTGCGGCAATATCATGCCTACCACTGGAAGGATTATAGGACACGTCTTATCCGTTTGACGGTCATCTAAGAAAAGGGTGTGGTAACCTAGTCACGGTGCGTGACATACCAACGCATACACGTCATAATCAATCGTGTGTATCGCGTACACTAACTAACAATTATTTACATTATATTAAACGTAGTCACCTATTAATCTTATGCTGTTAACCTCTAGCAGACCATGCCAATAAAATACCTTAACAATTCCCTGTCCACTGGGGGAAAAAAAAATCTATTAGATAGATTTTTTTTAACAAAAACCCATCTGAAAAAATACCAATATGTTAACAATATCAAAAAAAAAATTTAACGAGATTGCGGCATATGGCCTACGACGTTCTGTCTAGAACCAATGTCGTGGTCATGTCGACTAACCAATAGTCATGTAATATATTCATTATTTATATCATAAATAAATATAAATGGTAATAAGAACTAAAAGAGAATGGTAATGTCGATCTCTAATTAAATAATTAATTAACTTAAAATATGTCGTGATAAAATGTCATGTCAGACTAATTTAAAGTGTTAAAATTAAACTAAATAACTATACTAGGTATGGAATAAGAATAAGTTGTTGAAAATCTAATGTAAGAAAAATGAGAGGATCTGTTAAAGAAAGACATAATAACGAATAAAGAATAAATTAGAGAAAGAAAAAAAATGATGTATAAATTTAACTAAGTTATGTGTGTTGAACATCAAGTAAGTGTAGTATTAAGTTATTAATACCTTTCTAACTAATTTAAACAATAGTATGCAATATAATCATGTAATTCTAAGAATATAATCAAAGAATTATGTGAGTTTTCTTTTCTTTCTTTCATTTTTTTAAGTTTCATTCATTTTTTTAAAATTCAACTCACTTGTCATTTTAATGTGGATTAGTTTTAAAGAATAAATTAAAGTAATTAACATTGGATATGAAGATCCATTCGTAGTCTTGATCCTTGAATTTCCATTAGACAAAATGTTCAAGTATTCTGAATCACGTTATATAACGAATTAGTTCGACTGGAATGTCATTTATTTTCTCCGAAGTGTTTTGAAACAATGTTGTGACAAATGTAAACCAGGAAAGTCCCGGTGTAAAGACGAATATAGTGTCAATTGATTGCAGTCACTTTGCGTATAATTTGCCTATAGAAAGCAGCTGAGTAAATGGTTCATTCATGTGTCAAAAAGCAACGATGGTGCTATGTTCTTTGATTAAGTTTCTCTGTACATAGTATTGTCTTTGCGACAAACAACGTAAATTAGGAATCGACATCATTAGGATTTCGAGATAATGTATCTGCCAAGATGTTGTCGGATCCTGTGATGTACTCGATTGAAAACTCGAAGGGTTGGAGGAGTATAGCAAATCTGGTCAATTTTGGACTCTTGTGATTTGCTCGTTGTAGTGATGCTACGGCCCTTTGATCGGTTTGTACTACAAAAGGGGCTCCCAGTAGGAATTTTTCTAGTTTGGTTATCGCCCACACGACGGCTAAGAGTTCGCGATCAACCGTAGAGTACTTCACTTCTGGTGGTTTCAGTTTTCGTGACACGTACAAGTTTGGATGGAGGATGTCGTCATGGTATTGGAGCAAACATGCGCCAATTCCGTAGTTACTCGCATCTGTACGAAGAATGAACTTTTTAGAAGCATCAATTAATCTCAAAATAGGTGGATTTGAAAATATAGAAATTATTTGCCGAAAAATTCTGTCACATTCGTCAGTCCATGTCACTTTCACTGGCATGTTCTTCTTTAGTAATGAGGACAATACAGCAGTGATGGATGACAAGTTAGGTACGAATCTACTGTAATATTGGACTAGACCTAACAAGCTTCTCACTTGTTTCTTCGTTTGAGGAACGGAAATGTTTAAAATTTTTGAAACTGTACTGGGTAATGTTCGGATATATCCAGCTCCAATAATGTGACCCAAAAAAGTGATCTCATGAAATGCTACCTGTAATTTTGTAGGTTTAGCAGTTAACTTGTACCTTCTCAAGGTATCAAAAACGTATCCAAGACCCAAAAAATGTTCCTCAAAAGATGAACTAAACAAGCATATGTCATCTATATATGTAATAATGTCTGGTCTACCTGAAAAAATGTGTCGCATCATGCGAACAAAGGTAGCTGGAGCGTTAACCAGCCCAAAAGGCATCACGTTCCACTGGTATAGACCTAGCGGAGTTGAAAACGCTGTGTAGTATTTTGCTTTTTCGGTTAGTGGTATCTGCCAATAACCTTTAGTTAAGTCTATCTTAGTAAATATAGTTGCTGTCGATAGACGTGGCAGTAAGTCATCGAGAAGTGGATGTGGTTCGCTATCAACTATCGTTTGTGCATTTAATTTTCTATAGTCGACGCATAGTCTAATGTTATTGTCCTTCTTTCGGACAATAACTAATGGAGAAGAAAATGGGGAATTACTAGTTTCGATAATTCCTAAAGATAACATCTGTTCAAGTTCCTTAGTAGTTTTAGTAAGAAAGTGTATAGGAACAGAATAAGGATGTACCCGAATTGGAGTATCCTCGTTAAGAGTGATGTCATGATTAATGACTGATGTGCGACCTGGAACATCGGTCAACACATCTGGATAAGATTGTAGCAGATCAGCAATCTTTTGATGCTGTTGCGGTGTAACCGACGAAGAGATGGTTACGTCCCGCCAAGATTCGCTAGATTGTACTACAGGTACAGGTAAAGCTAACTGTACCTCAGGAAAAGAAGATTCTTCTTCCTGGATAACGGGAATAGTGACATGTAGGTCTGAAAGTGTCATCTAATTCATGAAAAATAGCTTGTAGATGTTCAGGTCGAGTATGAAATTGCTTGAGCATATTTATGTGAAATATTTTGTGATGTCCCTTAATGTCCAGGACATAATCAACATCAGAAATCTTATTGATAACCTGGTAAGGACCATTCCACGAGATTAGTAGTCTATTATTGTTATGTGGCAATAACACATAAGCTTGATCTCCTGGAAATAATTGACGTAATCGTCTATTACTGTTTTGGAAAGTTCTAGCTTTCTCTTTCGCAGCCTCAGATGAAGCTGTTGCCATTTGACAGGCATCAATAATGTTATTCCGGAGATTAATTACATATTCATAGGATGACTGAGTGTCCTGAGTCATCTCAGAATCGATTAATAAATCTTTTATCAGTCCCATAGGACCTCTTGGAGGAGCGCCAAAGACTAAATGAAACGGAGAGAAGCCAGTTTGTTCATTTGGCACCTCTCGATAAGCGAATAACACCGCTGGTAGCACTCTGTCCCAGTCCTGTGGATGGTTAACTGTAACTTTATGTAGCATTTGTTTGAGTGTACGGTTAAGTCTTTCTACAGCACCATTACTCATTGGGTGATAAATGCTGCTGAGGTTTCTATCTATTTGCCAAGTCTTCATTACCTCCGTCATAGTCTCAGATATAAATTGAGAACCATGATCTGACAAAAGTTTTCTAGGAAAACCTACTCTAGAAAAGATCAAGTGTAGTGCATCAGCTACATCTGTTGTGGTGGTTGTTTTTAATGGGATGGCTTCTGGCCATCGTGTGCATAAATCGATGCAAGTGAGAATAAACCTATGTCCTCTGGCTGATGGTAAAAGTGGGCCAATGATATCAATGGCCATTTTGTCGAAAGGTCTCACCCGATATATCACAAGCCTGAATAGGCGCCGTGTGAAAGGCTCCCCGTGCTTTCACTTCTTGGCATATCGTACAGGAGCGTACGTACTGTGAAATATCTCGTGATACTCCCGGCCAAAAAAAAAGAAGATAATACTCGTGAACGTGTACGAGTATAACCCATGTGACCTGCACACTTAGAATCATGTGCATGTTGAAGTATGTACCGCCTAAAAGCAAAAGGTACCATGACTTGTTGTCTTATCTGAGTTTTATCCATAAAACATCTTAATAAAATGTCATTTTTAATACTAAACCACTGACTATAATTTATGTTCCTAGAAAGATTGTCATCTTTGTTGACCAGCGTAAAAAATTTTGTTAGTGACCTGTCTTCCCTCTGTTTTGCAGCAAATGATACTCGGTCAATAGCAGAATGAATCTCGATATTTTCATGATCATTTGTTTCCTTGTTTTCCGTGTCTATAGTCTCTAATTGTTTTGTATGTGCTCTGGTTATTGCTGCATTTCCGATGTATAGATTATTTTTTTCCCATTGAATAATCTCATCTGGTGTGCAATCTTTACTCCCGTGTATGCATCCCACCATAAGGTCGGCAATTGGGTTTCTTAACATGCATGCTTTAACATTGCCTGTGAAGAAAGGTGTGTCAATGTAAATAATAGCTGTTGGATAATATTCTATGGTTCCCCCAAAAGTCATGCACCTGACATGTTCTCCAGTTGCACAATTTGGATGAACAAGTGTCTGACGGATTCCGATCGTGGTCGATCCCGAATCTCTTAAGACTGAGACGATGGATCCATTAACTTTTCCTCTGTTGAAGATCAGTGATCCTGTTCCGTCATTGACTGCTAGACTGACTTCTGGTAGAATATGACCGCAGTTCAGAACTGTCTCTTTTGCTTTCTGAAATATAAGATTACATGTTGGGCAACTATTTGCCACGTTATAATTCATTGCAAAACAAGTAGACGATGACTGTATTTTGTTATCAGTAGTTGAACTCTGAACCCTAGGGGTTGTAGCAGTAGTAACAGCTGCCCCTGTATTATGGTTATAAGTTGTCGATCTACGAGAATGAGAACGATGACGAGAATAATTAGATGAATTATCCCGTTGTCCTCTATTGTAACTGTTATCTCGATGTCTCGAGTTATAATTATCGCTATTGTTCCACTTGTAATCATTATTATAGTTATATGATCGATTATAACTTGAGTTACGTGGATTACTGTTATTTCTTGACTGAGGTGAATAGTTTCTGGTTTGTTGTCGTCCTCTATTAAAGTTATTGTTAAAGTTATTCTGTCCCTTATGAAAATTAATGTCATAGTTTCCTTTGAACCTACCCCTGTCTACACTGTGTGTTCTAGGTTTGTTATGATTATGATATGCCATATTGGAGGCTACAGGAAGTGGTTCTCTTATCAATGTGCCAGAAATATTAGCATTCGGATGAGCTGTGCAGTAATTTAAAGAAATTTTTTTCTAACTCATCAATAGATTCTGGTTTTCTTTCTTGCAGATAAGCAAAGAATGGTGGGCTGACAGACGATAATACTTTATCCCTCAATAACAAATCGACTAACTTGTCGTAGGATTTGTTGACACCTGCCAGTTCAACCCATCTGTTAAAAGTATTGCGTATGTTAGCAATAAAACCTGTGAAATCTCTATTGTTATCTGGCAACAAACTTTTAAAACGCAATCTACATGCCTCTTCGTTCAAGTGGAAACGACGTAGTAACAACGTCTTAATGGCCTCATAGTCTGTTGATAGTGTTGGATCTATATTTTGTGCTGCACTTGCAGGTTCGCCATCTAGAAATTCCTTAAGTTTCAGTGCCCATGCCGCTTTGTCAAGGTTATTCACCTTACATATGTCCTCAAAGCGCGCGAGCCACGATGAAAGGTCATCTACGTGTAACTTGAATGGAGGCAGCTTAAAGTAATAATTACCTTTAAGTCGTGTGGATGAAGATCCAGATTGAGCAGTATCATTTTGGGTTGCTGCAGCGCCCTGTGAATTAAGTTTTGCTGTTTCTAATTTAAGTCGTTGCAATTCCATTTCTTGCTGCAGTATGATTTCTTGTCGTTTCAATTTATTCTCTTCTTCAATCCGTAGGATTTCATCTTTTGCTATCTTTCTTTCTTCTTCTTGTCTTAATTCTGCCTTCTTTTCCGCCTGTTTTCTTTCAAGTTCTTCCATCTCTGCTTTAGCAATGGCTTTCTTTTCCGCCTGTTTTCTTTCAAGTTCTTCCATCTCTGCTTTAGCAATGGCTTTCTTTTCCTCCTCTTCTGCCTTATATTTTGCAAATTCAGCCAATGCATAAGCCTCGAGAAGTTCTCCTTTTTTCCCAAAATCTTTACCATTTTTAATAAAATAGTCTAAGTTAAGCATCTTGACGTTAATATTGTACGTAATGGTTATGTAATAATCACCAATAAATTTTAAGTAATTATTATACTTATTCAATTTATGAATAGTCGATATAAACAATCATAATATTATTGAACTTAATCTGGGAATGTTCAATTTAATTAATTGTAATATTATCTAACTATTATTTGTAGATTCCATACATAGACATACTATGTTGGGAAAATATTACATATATACTCGTTAATATATCATAAATAGTTATGATATTTATCTATTTCGGGTGCTGAATTACTATCATGCACCTAATAATAAATAGTATTATTCCTCAAGTATTATATCATTCAGTCAGTGATATGTGCTAAGTAAATCATTTAGTAATGGAAAAAATGTACCAAATAATATACACTATGTCCTTTATATGCAGGACAGACTAAAAAGTCAAATTATTTTATAAATATATATTATTATTATATTATGCCTTAATCATGAGCTATAAAGTGCATCGCCCATTTCTTGGACTACCACTGCAAATTGGTGCAAAGTCCCTAATTCTCCTTAAAAGTCATTAAATTTTAATTATATTCATATACACTCTTATTAAGCAAGAAATTATATTATTAGTGTTAAATCATGAACAGATGAAATGAGGACATACGATACGATGGGTAAACCAAGGATAAACAAACCATATTATCACGAAACAAGACGTTTCTACAATAAAAATTGATATTATGAAACCAAATCTGCAAACCGGAAATATAGAGTAGGGTGAAGGTTAACTGAATATAGAGTTTAGATCTGCGTACACAAAAAATTAATGACGCAAACATGGACTCATTGACGGTTATACAAAAAAAAATGAACTGAATAATAGCAAGATCAGAAAGAACAAGATAGATTACTAACATTGTTACCAAACTAAATAGAATTTAAACTGAATACGATAAAATACACCGATTATTTCACCAAACTAGACATCTAACATATACTGTGAATTAAATGCAGTCCCGAACGAAACAAGCCCCGGAAATGTCATCGACGCGTTCTCCGCGAAATGCGATTTAATTCACTACCCTAAAGACCGTTCAGAATGAATATCGGCAATCCGTAGAGCCATAATTTATTCATTCTGAATCTCCACTCCAACCTCCCACAAATTAGGCACAGCACAAACAATGAAAACAAATATAACGTGCATATAAAATATATAGAACGGACATGCCTGCAAAATGTGAATTAGACTCAGTGATGTTTCTTATGAATGACAACAGTCACGAACTGAGACTTATCTTTTAACCCGTCGTCCGATGCGATCTTCACCAACGGCCTAGACTAGAGGATAGGACTGTTTGCTCCTTGTTGGTAAATAATGTCTTTTCAATCCTATGATCTACTGAGAAGTTGTATTCTTGAATGAAACATTAGGTGAGCTGGCATCGTCCTTCGATCGTTGGCTTGTACACGGAATATTGTGACGTCACTGATTTTTGCATAGTTACACAAGCCACGTCATGTTCGGAATCATGTGACTTGAACGTTTTCTTGTAATCGTAAACAGTCCGTGAAAGTATGTAAACAAGAAAAATTTCTTTCTTCCTTCGTTCCCCAGCAATGGCAACCACTCTGTTGCGGGGCTTTATACGATTCACTTCTTTTATTGTTGTTGCGGCCCCGTCTTCTATTTCAGTGGTCGTTGTGGAAAGCCACCGTTCTCATTGATTCAATAAGCTTCTTAGTTCTGGTCATTTGATTCATTAATTCTTGATCGTGCTATTGTTGGAATAGTTACGCGAATGTGAGTTAATACTTTCTGTCTGTCACAAGGTTTGAACTCAGTATCATAATTGTTGAATTTGTAACTTCAATGAACGTGATAAGTCTCTTCTCGAGTCCACACAATTTTTAATATACATTTCAAACAGTAGACAGTCCATGGAGGTTGATTATGAAAACATTATATATTAGAATTGAATCATACATCATAAATGCTATCCATGCATTATAGTCCTGGTCCAATAATATGCAACCCTATAGTCAGAACGTCGTAACTATATGTACGCGCGGTTGGGACATCCAACGGCCGACAATGAGATTAGACGTCTGGCGATATAAAACGAATGTGGACCATAATTTCATCCTTCCTTGACTTTAGTTAAAATTACTAACCTCGATACATTCCTCTCTTCATAAGAATATCGGACTGACCCATGTCCGTACTGCAATAACATATGTGCGGCAATATCATGCCTACCACTGGAAGGATTATAGGACACGTCTTATCCGTTTGACGGTCATCTAAGAAAAGGGTGTGGTAACCTAGTCACGGTGCGTGACATACCAACGCATACACGTCATAATCAATCGTGTGTATCGCGTACACTAACTAACAATTATTTACATTATATTAAACGTAGTCACCTATTAATCTTATGCTGTTAACCTCTAGCAGACCATGCCAATAAAATACCTTAACAAGCCGGCCCATGAAATTATCAAGAGAGACCAAAGTGAAGCTCTGGGGCGCGGCAGTACCTCCCATGGAGGTAAAGGATGCTGCAGACTTATATACATTACAATCTGTTTCCGAGTCACATGTGGTGCAAAATGACAATAAAATAGCAAACTATGCATCAAGAAGCAACACGCAGTCTTGTCAACGTTTCGTTACACATGTCGTGCGACAGGGAATCCCGTAGCTTTGACATTGTTGAACTCCAGGAAATGAAGAGCTGACAGCTTGGCCAATAAGAGTGTCGTGAAATATTCTAATCCACATATATAAATTAAAACGTAAATGTAAAGCCTAACAAATAACTTCAATAAAAGGAAAGAAGAATGGTAAAGAACAGTGCTGTCACAATGACTGTACTCGAAATCCCCCTTGTTTTCTACTTCGTCTGCAAATTGTAACGTTTCACGTTGATAGTAAAAGCCTTCTGCAGCATACACGCGTTTCCCCAACACAATAAAATGTGTACTCCATTTCTAAGAAAAACCTTGAGATACGCAAGATGACCTAGATTTAAAATTCCATTCATGTCATTTTATACACTACGTTACCATAAACGAAAGACAGATGGACTAAAGATAGAAAGAAAGGGAGGGGCTGAAAGCCGGAACGCAGGCAATACTACCACAGTCGCGCGATACACAATTGCTGCCATCACGCGTTTAAGGCCACAAGCACTAGCTTTTTTTTTCAAATCGACAGTGATAAAACGAGAGTTAGGTTTTAAAAAACTTACAAAACGCTTATTAGGAAACATGACATTCTACTGTTTTATGTCTGAAATCCTGACATTAGTATGACAGTACAGCGGACACCCTAAAGTTTGGAAGTGAGGAGGTGGCAACAGCACGACTATCCTGGAAGAAAATGCATATTTTGAACGCAGCCCCTTAGCCCCATTAAATTTATATATTTGGGTTCCTTAGGACTTGCGGACAAATAATATGTTAAACGTTACGCAAATAGTCTAGGAAATAACAAATTATAGCCAAAAGAAATAGTGAGGGATGTCAGACAACACCCAAATCAGAATCGCTCAGTGGCAGATTTTCAACACACCATTGTACGGGAAATAGGCTGACATGTTACCTCCTATTTGATTGGCGGAAAATAAATGTAAGGCTAAACACGATTAGTCGGACTATAAATACTACTTCTTTGTTGTTAGGGGAAACGTGAGTAGGAGTACTTTTTTGAAAAGCTGTGTAAACATGGCATGATTGGTTAGACCTGCCAATATAGTCAATCAGAGGCGTCAGGTCAGCACCACATTTGCAAATAAACTTACTACAGAACCAGTGCGTTGAGCGCCAGTGCATATTTTTCTAAATAAAAGCCTGGGACATCGGCAGATCGAAATTGTGCTATATTCATTGCCAGTCAACGTAATTCTGTATTATTTCCATGAATTGTGGTAAGCTTGAAATATTTGATATCTTTTTAATGAAAATTGAATGTAAATTGATAATTTATGTCTGTATATATGTGTGGTTCAGTAGCGAACATGAGATAAAGCCTATATAGTGCTCCAACCTGAACAGAAGGTGTCGGAGGAAAGTAAAACTACATGGAATTGCCAAACAGTACACTGACACCTATATTATTGACTAGAAAGAAATAATGCTGGAATTGCAGAGGCGTAATAACCATTAGGGAGGAATATACTGGTGAAAATTGTTTCAGATGAAGATAGCAGTTGGCCTACCGCTCTGAACTCAGTGTTTGTTATGTATTGTGTTCAGTCTGGAAATTTATTATAAATTAGTTCTGAAATAGGAGGTACAACCTTCTTGTTTCAGGGACTGTGGTCCTAAAGTTATTGAGCAGCACCTGGTCAGAGCTTTGCTGAATCCAGAGGCGGACAGCATACTCCTTGGTCCATGTAGCAAACAGGAGGTGTCTCCAGAACACAGGGGAGCAATCGAGCAGAGGGGTCTTTTCCTGCCGCCATCACGAAAGATAAGCCTATGTGGCCAGCGGAGCTCAACATTATGTAACCCCATCTTAAACTGACATTGTATAAAAATAAGAGGGGAAATTAATTGTTTTAATGAACGGAACTGAGAACATCTCCAATACTAGTTCCAACAGAAACAAACACTTGAAGTCATGATGACAAATAACAACATAGCTTGAAAAAACAAAACCAGTATTACCTCATATTACTACTACACAACTGACACACATAGGATAATATTAATAAAATATGTCACTACAAGATTCATATTGATAAATTCTGTACATATAACTTGTAATTAAAATTGATTGTGATTCCTGGTTCACTTTGTATTTGAATCAGGACACATATATATTAGTGACAGTAATTAATGCATATTTATATTTGAAAATTTACCAGTGCCTCATTTAAGAATAGTCTTATAGAGTGTTAAATGTGTGTGAGTGTCACAGTGTTGTCACGTGTGGTGGAATAAATTAAATTGTTTATCTGTCTGTTGTTGTTGTGACTTACACTTCATCATATACATACCCTAGACATTCAACGTAGTCATCACAATATTCCAGAATAATTCTGACTGAGGTATAAATATGTGGTAGCAAGTAAGGTCATCTGTAATACACTACCCTTATTAGATACAGATACCTTCACAGCTGATCTCAGTCAGTACACTAAGTCCCCTATAAATATTTATAATATCCCACTTTACCACAAAGAGAGAACATCAGCTCTGCAATTTTATAGATGTATGTTGCAGCTAAACTTTATGGATAAAAGTGCAAGTATGCTGCAAGTAAAATAATTTGTTTATATTTTCCATCAACTCAAAAGAAACAAACACATTTAGTAATATTGTTAAAATATAATGTGTGCGTTTTTTTAGAGTACTCATACTGATGTCTGAAACATGACGAAGATGAATAAGAAGGAGAAGATGGAGGAGGCTTATGATGAGTAACAGAAGAAGGAGGAGAAGAAGAGGGAGGAGGGGAGCAGAACAGAAGAAGAGAGGAAGAAGAAGCAGAAGAGAGGCAGAAGAAAATGCAGAAGAAAATGCAGAATCAGAACAGGAATCAGAAGTAGAAAAAGGGCAAAAAATACTGGCTTGAAAATTATCAGAATAAAGTAAACATGAAACATTTTCTAATGCAAGACCATATTTAAAAACCTTTCAGTTTCAAACACCTTTCATGATACAGTACACAAATTATCCGTATTAAAACATTCTTGCTTGGACAAGATAAACTGCCATATATTGTTATTACTGTATTCTCGTAGGTTAACCACAAATGTGAAAGGAAAAAAATATGGTCTATCTTCGTTATTTCTCAAAAGAAATACATGACAATGCTGAACCGAAACATCACAAGAAAGCATTAGGACAAATGACACAATAATAACACTCTATCATTTCAAAGCATCCCATGTGAGTATGGAAATAGACCGGCTGACAGCAGCTTCAAATTTAAATTCCATTAATTTACCTTCCTGTGTGTTACAGCGATGATCAGAGAGTTTAGATCAGAGGTAGGCAACCTAGAAGTGGCGGGGGTCTACTTTAGAAATACTTAGCTGTCTGAAGATGTACCTAGATAAAATGCTGTCTGTTTTCAGATTTCAAAGTCTAAGTGAGTGAGCCTAAATGTCTGTTTTCAGATTTCAAAGTGTAAGTAAGTGTAGCCTACATGTCAGTTTTCGGATTTCAAAGTCTAATTAAAGTGTAACCTACTTATTTGTTTTCAGATTTCAAAGTCTAAATGTAGCCTACATGTTTGTTTTCAGATTAAAAAGTCTAAGTAAAGTGTAGCCTACATGTCTGTTTTCAGATTTCAAAGTTTAAATGTAGCCTACATGTCTGTTTTCAGATTTCAGTCTAAGTAAAGTGTAGCCTATATGTCTGTATTCTGTTGTTATTGTTGTTGTTATTGATCCAGCGGCGTCTGAGCTCTCGCCCTTCGGCTTAATGTTATGTAATGGTATTTGCATGTGCTCGCACGTTGTTCTTTGCTCCATATACGGAGTTCCACTTATCTGGCCTGGAAGAAAGGAGCATTTTCTTAATATCATCGAGTGCTGGGCATTCGAAGAGGTGATGGTCAACAGTTTCAAAAGGGGGTAGATTTGTGAGTCTGTGCAATTTAAGTAAGCGCAGCCTACAGGTAACTGTTATCGCTGCCAGACGACCTGGTTTATACAGTTCTATCGACAGAAAGGTTGAACATTCAATCTGCATTATATTTTATCTAATGTTAACTTCATTTCAAAGAAAAGATGGCGTTCTTATCTTATATGGTTCACAAATGAAGTGAACTTTAGTAGGCTAGTTCGTGAGTTTCCACTGGAACACGGAAACCTTAACCTCAATCATGGGGATACTGCGTTTTTAAACGAGACAAATAAGGAGGGGAAACCCGAGGCCTGTAAACAGTAAATAAATAAATAATACACAAAGGTATGGTTCAGGCACTCGGAAAAAATAAAGAAGTAGAAGACTAGACAATAGAAAAACAACAGTGGCGGAAGTGATAGGCTTACCGGGAATCTAACCCAGGACCTTCCGAATGACACCACTACCTAGCTGCGGGAGCGAATCGTTACTATCCTATCTGCAAACTAGACACCACAAAAAATAGTGCATCGTTGACATAGGTCATTAGCAGCTTCCCTAGCTTAAAAATTCTTTCTTTTCTACCCCTCCGTCACCTAGAGATCGACCAAGTGAACAAGCGGTAATTCGCGATTTACCAGCTGCCTACACTAGTTTAGATACACATAGTGCTCCTAGATGAACGGAGAGTTACGCCAACTAAGGTTTGGCCGCCTTTTTCGGCTGAACCCGTATCGCAGGAAAATGGACCCAATCGCGACTTTCAGACCCAATTTGCATTTTCGTTTAGGTTAACTACTAATTTGAAATAAAATTAGCTGCAAATACAGTAGCATATATTTGTATCTATTCCATTTTCCTGCGATACGGGTTCAGCCGAAAATGGCGGCCAAACCTTAGTTGACGTAACTCTCCATTCATCTAGGAGCACTAATACACACTACTGCCATGAATGATTTCTCCGGAAGAAAAGGTTATCGACTTCTGCGCATCTCTTTCTCTCGCTGAGTATATGGGTGTCGGTGTGAGTCTCTGTGTGGGATGTATATATTTGCAGCTATTCTACCAAGAGATTTTGTACAACTGAAGGATTAAAATGATATCACAAGATTATCAGTGAGTAACTGATGGAAATAGCCAGACTAATACTGGTGAAATTTGATGTAAAGAGAAGGCGCAAGAGTTGGATTGGACACACACTGCGAAAACCAACTGATAGCATTACAAGGTAGTCTTGTAAAAAAAAAAAATACATCTAAGTTTGTGAACTTTATTTTCAAAGGGTTTAGAATTGGACACGCAGGCCCGTCTGACATTCTGCCCTTCCTTTCTCTCAACTTTCATACTGAATTCATTTATTCTCACATGCATTGTACATATCAATTTCAAGGAATTCAACGTTGTAAAGTAAAATAAAATAGCACACTCATATTAACATATACAGAGTTACTGATTAATGATAACTGGACATCCACTTTTATTTATTCAATGCAATAGAATTAATGACACATTTATTTTCTGCTTTAACGAAGGTTATTTCCACCTTATGTGACATTATTAATAATTACAAGTATTATACAAAATCTGCTGGGTAATCGCCTGTTAAAATACGAAAGATTAAAATGCACCACACAAGAAGCTGCATGCAATGTTCCAGCTGTCTACGAATAGTGGAGAATTGTGCTTTTGAGCGACAAAGATTTGAAACGCGATAAATATATAAACATTAAGTGAAGTTAAATAAACGTCGGAGGAAAGCGAGGGGGGGTCAGAGAAAACACATGAAAACACTCTTACAAGTAAAAGGTAAAAAAGACAGATTAACAGTGACCAAAAAATAAGTTGTTTCATAATTTGTAAAGATGGCAGATGGCATATTCACCCAAACTAACAGTCTATATTGTCTTCTGTGAATCTGGGAAATGTTATAAAAAATAAATAAAATAAAATACATTAAAGAATAACCAAATAGCACAACAGGAAGTCAGCTGGAAACTGTGTCCCATTTTAAATTCTTAGTCCCATATCAGATACTGTCGTAGGGTCGGGACGTGAAGTGTTAAAGACATCACTATACTAGGTCCAGCTTTGAGAAGTGGGGTGACCACGTCCCTTCCTCGCTGCCTTTCCCTTCCCTATCTCAAGAGCAAAGCCAGTTACCCATTTAAAGCTGGGTAGACTGGAGCGTGACACTATCGTTTTTCGAACCCGGTATCTGTGCCTCGAAATGCTAGCGCTCTAACCATTCTACCAATTATAAATGATGAAGGATCCAGAGTAGTACGAGTAATAATAGTAACTGCAGTCATCACAGAGGTGTGTATACCCACTCGTCATGCATCAGATCGTTTTATATATTCTAACAGGGAGCCGCGCTGGTGTAATGGCTTCGGCGTTGTACTGGCGACCAGGTGTTCATGGTTCAAACCCGGGCGTCGGCGTTTGAAGAAATGTTTACGGCCGGAAATTTGACTGAATAGCCTGAACGGCTCCTGTGATAAACCCTCTGTGGATGGGAAGGAGCGAAGCTCCTGACCGGGTTGGAAGGAAAGTCCTCAGGTTCCCCAGCCTCGCAATGACATGTCATTGGGCCGAAGGGGCTGAAAGCCCAAGTGCCGCTAGTTAAGGGAAAAAAAAAAAAAAAATATTCTAACAATATTTTCCCCTTATATTCTTACACCAAACATGACTTAGCAGCGCAGTGCTTCTTAAACTGGTGCATAGTTCACCCAAGGGTGAATGAAATTATGTTGCGGGTGAATGAAACTAGAGGGGTGAATGAAGGGTGAATTAATTATGAAGGGTGAATGACTTAATTTACTCAGATATTTATATATTTTTTCTATACTTATGAAAGACATTGTCATTAAAGTGGTTAGTAAGATCTTATTGACTTTTAACGGCAGTGGAACTGAAAATTTGATATTATTTTTCTCTCTGCCTATAGTTTTCTAATTTCAAAGTAGCAGGATATTGTCCAAATTTACTGTAATGTAACCTTTTAGGGGAGACTAAGCGTGCTAGTGGGCTCATAAATTTATAAAATGGCAACACTGGAGGATCGGCGGAGGCAACTGTTGAACCGTAACTTTACTTCGTGTTGCCAATTAAGCTACTTTTCTGCTAGAACTATAATTCTAAATATATTTACTGTACTTCAATCTACCAGCACTTATTGACATCCTGCAACATCATTTCTAGCTGTGTTATGGAGATTTAAGCCCTGTATTTAGGCAATCTAAAGTTAGATTGTGCCATTTTCTTGTAGTGATATTCTGCATTTTCCATTCTAGCGACTTCAGAATTTTGTGAGTTTGATTTGGTAACCCTGGTTACACCACCATTGCTGCAGACTCGGCCAGTGTAGAAGTATACTGCTTGTCATTTGTGTGTGGTAAACATACACAATAAAAAAACATTGTTATTCTAAGAGTTTAATTCTAAGTTCCAAGACTGTTGGCTACTAAGTTTACTTTATGTAAACTAGAAAAGTTGCAATAATTTCTCTCTGTTAATTTTGTTTGGTCACTCCCAGTTATATTTACATATTTTTAGGATGTTTGGATGTTTAAAAACTTGTATAAAATAAACACTTAAGAAATTAGTTAATTTATGGTTTTTATTCACATATATATATATATATATATATATATATATATATATATATATATATATATATAATATATATGTATATATATATATATATATATATATATATATATATATATATATATATGTGTGACAGCGCCATCTTGAGGTCTGTCGTTCTAGGCGCTGGCCCCATCTGGGCAGTCATATTGTCTATGTGGTTTAGTGCTTTTTGATCACGTTATCTTCAAGCAGATTTATTACAAGGCCATAATAAGCCTACGAATTAGTTGTGTTTTTGCTCTAGTTGTGTAAATCTGTGTTTTCATGCATTCTAGAGCAAGATATCGCGAGTGTTGTTTAAGTAGCGCATTACTGCGCGCGCGGAGTAAGTTGAGTGGTTAGGCCAGGGTTTATAAAAGGGGTAGCAAGCGGCGAAACCTGTCTATGTTTGAGAGAGCCGCCCAGTGAGAACAGACTAAGAAGACACACAAGAGCCAAGCTGTAAATGCCTTGAGCACGTGAGTTAATTTAAATTAGCATTAGTTTTCTAGGATTCTGAAATTATATCGATGTGGCTATTTTAATGTTTAATGGGATAGATAGATAGATAGATGTGAGAGTTTAAGAGCTATTATTTCATTCTTCAGAAAGGCTATTCCACTGGAAATTTAGATAAGATTAACGATCGCAAGATAGTAGCCTCGTGGTGATAAAAGGCGGCGATAGCGAGTCGGATTAAACACGCTCCGCGTGGTAAACCTATAATATGTTATGCCGAGCGACACGTTGTGTATTTAGTCCCAGTTTGGCTTAAGTCGAGAATAATTATATTGTATTCTTTATGTAAGAGTAATTTAGTGTATTTCACGTTTATTGATAATTCTACTGTATATTTAATGGGTTACGGTGAGGTGAGAATATGTATTTAGATTTCTGGAGAGCGCGAGGCCACTCCTTTGTTGAGACAGGTGTTTCTCTGTTTGCTCCTGGTGGAGCATGGAAACACCAATGCGGCTGGTGTCCACCACAAGCCAACAGAAGCATTTTTATGCTATTACAGTGGTTGTTCCTGTAATGATGTGTTTCATGTGATGAGATTCCCAGCCGCACCAGTCGTCACATACGACATGCTTCAGAATGCAGTAACGAATATTGAGATAGACCAGTTGTGAGGTGGTGGTTAATTCTCATTATTGAGATTATTTGTTGTACGTGTATTGAAGAATATTATTTTATGTCCAGTTGATTATTATTGTTGTGTGAACAATGGTTTGTGAGAGCATGTGGGCGTACCAGATGTATATTTCTCTTCTCCGCTCCTGAGGGAGCATGGGGCCACCGGTGTGGTTTACCTCAGCATGGAGCATTCAGATGCTTTTGCAGTAGTGGTTTCGGTAGCAACCTATGTTACCCGGTGCGATTGCCAGCCTCATGCACAACACCATACTAGTCGCATTGGGCGACACGCATGAGTGTGTGAGATAGTTGATGATGTCAGGTGGGCGCATGTTTTCTGTATGGTAAGTGTTATTATCCATGCTATTGATGTTCACTTAGACGTTGTTTTATTTATTATTTTTCAGACAGTCTATGAACACTGACTGGGTGTTTGTTGGATTGTTTGTTTGGTGTTCGGTAGAATTAAATGTTGATCTGCTTAAGGCTTTGGGTTGCTTGAATTGTTAAGTCTGCTGCTGAGAGGGTTGCAAGCAACCAATAATTGCAACCCCTGTCAAACGATCCTTTATAAATTTTCTTGGTGCACGGGTCTTGGGTGTGAGGTACCCCTAGCGCCCCTGTCTCAATATATATATATATATATAATTTAGGTAAATATAAAGCCTAACAAATAAAATTAATAAAGAGAAGAGCAATGGGAAAATAACAGTGCTGTCACAAAGAATGTACTCGAAATCCCCCTTGTTTTCTGCTTCGTCTGCAAATTGTAACGCTTTCACGTTGATATAAAAGCTTACTGTATTATTACCCGCCTTCTTCAATGAAACGTGTGCTGCATTTCTAAGAAAAACATTGAGACGTACTGCGTAATGACCTAAATTAATCCTAACATTAATTATACTGCGTTACCAAAACGAACGAACAGATGGACAAAAGGATAAAGAGAGAGGGGAGGGCTGAAAATCAGGAACGCATGCAACACGCGTCGCGCGATACACAAATGCTGCCATCACGCGTGTAAGTCTACATGCACTAATTTTTTTTTCAGACGGACAGTGATAAAATACACTACCCTTTCCCAGAGTTAGGTTTATAAATCATAAAAAAACTCTTATTAGAAAAGATAACATTAGATGGGTTTACGGTTGAAAACATAACAGTACCCAGACAGCACATCTTCGAAACAGGAGGTAGAAGAAATTGCATATTTTGAACGCAGCCACGTAGCTCCTTTAAATTTGTATTTTTGGGTTCCTTAGGGCTTGCTGACAAATAATATGTAAAACGTTACGCAAATAGTCCAGGAATTAATAAATTATACCCAAAATAAAATATTGGGGGTGCCTGACAGCATAAAATCATTTCTGCTCATAAGATTTTTTTTTAACGTGTTTGAAAAAAATTTACGTTACAGAAATAGCCTACCATGTAAACTCCAAATTGATTGGAGCGCAACAAATGAAAGCCTAACCACGATTGGTCGGGCTATAAATACTATCTTGGTTGTTAGGGGAAACGGGGAAAGGTAACATTTTTTCAAACACTTGTCGAAACGGGGCTCATTGGTCAGACTCGCTGATATACACACTTGGGAGCGTTAGTTCGAAACCACTTGTTTAAATAAGATTGATAAAGCATCAGTGCGTTGAAGCCAGCTTATATTTGGCTAAATAAAAGCCTGGAAGATAAGCAGATGGGAATTTGTGCCAGTTTGTGCCAGAATTCATTGCTAATCAACGTATCTGTGTTTATTCGTATGAATTGTGGGACAGTGGTCTTGATGGTACTGAGCAGCACCTAGTCAGAGCTTTGCTGAATCCAGTGTCGGACAGCATACTCCTTGGTCCTTTTAGCTATCAGTGAGGTGTCTCCAGAGCCCAGAGGAGAATTCGAGCAGAGGAGTCCTTTCCTGCCGCCATCACGCCAGATAAGCTAACTTGGCCAGCTGAGCTCAACATTATGTCCCCTCATCTTGAACTGACTTTGTAAAATTAACATTAAGAGGGGAATTTACTTGTCTTAAAATCAGGAACTGTGAACATCTCCAATACTAGTCCCTAAAGACAAACTATTGAAGTCATGATGACAAATACCAACAGAGCTTGAACAAAACAAAACCAGTATTACCTCATTTTACTACTACACAACTGACACACATAGAACATTTGTAATAATATATGTCACTACAATATTCATATTAAATACATTCTGTACATAACTTGTAATTTAAATTGATTGTGATTCCTGGTTCCCTTGTAGTTGAATCAGGACACATATTCATTCATGCCAGTAATGAATACATATTGTTATTTGAAAAGTTACGAGTGACTTCTTTAAGATATTCTCATAGAGTGTTATATGTATGTGAGTGTCACAGTGTTGTTAAGAGTAGTGGATTAAATTAAATTGTTTATCTGTCTGTTGTTGTGACTTACACTTCATCATACACATACCCTAGACACATAACGTAGTCATCACACTATTCCAGAATAATTCTGACTGAGATATATAGATATGTGGTAGCAAGTAAGGTTATCTATAATACACTACTCTTAATAGATATAGATACCTTCACAGCTGATCTCAGTCAGTACACTAAGTCCCCTATAAATATTTATAACATCCCACTTCACCACATATATTGGGGTCTCGCTCTTGGGATTTTGAATCTTTCCCTATTAAAAATATTGGGGGTAATTCACTTCAGGGAATATAAGAATTAAAAGGTATCCTTGGGTGGAATTAAATAAGGTTGAGCTCACGGTGCCTGTGTTGTCCATTATATATATTTAGAATTTGAATTGTTGGTTAGACATTGTAGAAATTTACATGATAGACAATGGCGGACCTGGCCAAGTTTCGATCTGCTGCTGTTCAGACTGCAAAAGAGTTAGGATTAGATGGGCAAGTTATGGTTGCCTATGTTACTACGGAATGTGACAAATTTATTGAACGCGAAGAAAGAAGGTTTGAAGCCGAAAGAAAGTTAGAGGCTGACAGGGAAATTAAGAAGTTACAATTTGAAGCTGAGGCTGAGACTAAGAGTCTGCAGAAAGGGAAGAGAGGAAATTAGCTGCAGAGAGGGAAGCAGAAAAGGAGGAGAAAAGATTACAAAGGGAACATGAGTTACGACTAAGGGAGTTTGAGTTTCAAGGCCATGCTCCTGAAAATGGTGCCAGTCCCTTTGCCTCTGATGCTACGGTTACTCAAGGAGCCTCAACCTCAGCTATGAATTTTCATTTAGATCATTTTGTTGAGAAAGACGATGATATAGAGAGCTACCTGAATAGGTATGAGCTATTAGCTACCACGTATGGGTTAGAGAGAGAAAGGTGGAGCTTAAAGTTATCTCAGGGACTTCGTGGGGCAGCTTATGAAGTTTTTGCAAAAATGAGCAGAGGTGATCAGGAAAATTATGACATGCTAAAGCAGGCTCTTTTGTTAAGGTATGAAAAGAATGCAGAGTTTTACAGGAAAAAATTTAGGAATGCTAAACTACTGTCAGGTGAAACCTATCACCAGTTCTCTGCACGAATAGAGACATACTTGGAGAAATGGACTTCTCTGGGGAAAACCCAAGATCTTAAGGAAATGGTCCTGATAGAGCAACTAAGAGAGTCCATGGCTCCAGACCTGAGAAAGTTTCTCATGGAACAAGGTGCAGAGAGGCTGGGTGAGTTGCTAAATGTTGCTGAAAGGTATCAAGCAGCTCAAGCAGAGGTAACAGGTAATAAAAAGAAACAGGTGGATAACTTTAGGGCACCACAGAACTTTAATAAATTTGATCCTAAGGATCAAAATAAAGGTAAGCACCAATTTGATAGGCCACGGTATGAAAATAAAAATAAATTCCCACAATTCGATGAAAGGAAATATGATGAAAGAAAATCTTTCAACCAAGGAAAAAGGTGGTGTAAAAATTGTAAGATGAACAATCATGACACTGACCATTGTAGAAGGAAACCTCCTCATTTTGCTGCTATGACATCGGGGAAAAAGGAAAAGAAGGGCAAACCTGAAGAATTACAGGAACCATACCACCCCCCAGTGTGTGAAGATGTCATCTGTAATGGTGTCACTATAAGATGTTTATATGATACCGGTTTAGATTACGATTCCGTTGTGAGTTCTCACCTGGTGCAGGCCGATCAATACACCACAGAAACAGTGGAGATTCAAACTGCAACCAAGGATGTAGCTACCATGACACTTCCCGTCGCCCGAATAAAAGTGAAAACGCGATATGTGGAAGGAATCATAAAAGCAGCAGTGATAAATGAGCCAATCTACCCTCTAATATTGGGGTGTAGATATGTCTTCTTGGGGAATCCCAAGAGACCTGTGATATGGGCAACAGTGCAGACCAGATCACAGACAAAGAAGGGGGAGGATAATCCCATAAATACTCACCCAGATGAGATGAGGAAGGCACAGGCTGAGGACAAAACACTCAAGCCATGTTTCAAGAAGTTGCCCAAATCTCATACACCTCCAGGCAAGGGAGAGTTTTATATGAAGTATGATATATAGGAAGGCTGGATCTGAATCCAATGGTCACGGACAGCTGGTCCTTCCCACTTCATATAGGACTAAAGTGTTGGAACTAGGGCATGCGATTCCCTTCAGTGGTCATATGGGAATCAGCGCAACAGGACAGCGAATAGCTTGTCACTATTTCTGGCCAGGAATAACTGAAGATATCAAACGATATGTAAAATCCTGTCCAGAGTGCCAACGAGTAGCACCTAAACATTGGACTGCACCAGCAACTCTGGGGGAAATGCCCATAGTGGGAACACCCTTTGAGAGAGTTGCCGTGGATCTTGTGGGACCTCTCACCCGAACCAAGAGAAGGAACAGCTACATTCTGACTCTGGTGGACACTTGTTCTATGTGGGGAGAGGCAGTAGCCCTGTCATCGATTGATTCAAAACATGTGGCAGAGGCATTGCTCACAATTTTCACAAGGTTAGGCTTTCCCAATCAAATCTTGACTGATAATGGCTCTCAGTTCAAGGGGAAACTAACTGAAGAAGTTTTCAGGATCTTCCAGGCCAAACACTTCCATTGTAGTGTGTATCATCCCCAAGGGAACGGCCAAGTGGAAAGATTTAACGGCACATTGATGTCGATCCTGAGAAAGTTGGCACACGAAAAACCAGATACATGGGACCAGTACCTGCACGCCGCCCTCTTTGCTTATCGGGAGTACCCCATAGTTCAACCGGTATGGCCCCGGCAACATTATTGTTTGGAAGGCCAATAAAAGGTCCACTTGAAGCTTTGTTAAGAACGTGGACTGATGAAAAGGCAGAGGAAAACATTACATCTTCATACCAATATGTGAATGAGCTGACCACTCGGTTAAAAACTGGCTGGAAACTTGCCAATGAAAATTTGAAACAAGCCAGGAAGAAACATGCTGCCTATTATAACAGGAAGGCGAAAGACAGAAATTTGGCTGTGGGAGAAAGTACTGCTTCTTTTGCCCGGGAGTCAGAATAAGTTACAAATTGGATGGCAGGGTCCATATACAGTTCTAGAGAAGGTGTCTAGAACAAATTATAAGATAGATAAGAAGGGGAAAGAAAAAATCTATCATGTGAATCTCCTGAAGAAATATTTGGAAAGAGAACATCAGGAAGAGACACACTTGTTGACCTTGTCCATCGCCATGGAGATGAAAAAGGAACCACTTTCATCATTTGAATATCCATTACACCCCTGTGAGACAGCAGCACAGGTGAAAATCAGTACACATTTAACGAAAACTCAGAAAGAGAGAGTGCAACAGGTTCTAAATAATCATGCAGAGGTGTTAACAGACCGACCAGGGCATACAAACCTATTGGAATATGATATGAAAACTCATAGACTCCACACCTGTCTGTATGAAACCATATTCGATTCCGTTTGCTAAGGAGAAAAGCTTTGAAGGAAGAGATAGACTATCTGTTGAAGGAAGGAATTATTTCGCACAGTGAGTCTTCGTATAGTTCCGGTGTTGTACTCTTAAGGAAGCCCTCTGGAGAACATAGACTCTGTATAGATTACAGGAGACTGAATGCTATTACAGAAGGACAGGTGGATCCATTGCCGGATACAAATCAGCTGTTTGCCAGACTAAATAAAGCTAAATATTTCTCAAAAGTGGATCTGAGTAAAGGATACTATCAGATTCCAGTAAAGCCTGAGGTTAGACCATACCTAGCTTTTAGTACCTCAGAAGGACACTATGAGTTTAATAGATTGCCATTTGGATTGAAGAATGCGCCTAGTGTCTTCTCTAGAATGATGAGAAAATTATTGGATCCTCTGAATAATCCCTGTATAACAAATTTTATGGATGATATCCTTATAGCAACAGAAACATTTGAGGAACACATTGACTCTCTGAACATGCTGTTTGATCGACTTAGGGAGGCAAATTTAACAGCCCGACCAACCAAATGTTGCGTTGGATGTAAAGAATTGGAATTTTTGGGACACACAGTTTATCAGGGAAACATGACCCCTGACCCAAAGAATTTAGAGAAACTACAGAAAGCCCCGAGACCACAAACCAAGAAGGACGTGAGATCCTTTGTCTCATTATGTGGTTTCTACCAGAAGTATATCAAAAACTTTAATTCCATATGTGCACCGTTAACTGAATTGACACGTAAAGGACTTCCAGATCGCATTACATGGACACCACAATGTGAAATGACTTACCAAGAATTGAAGGAAAAGCTCACAAGTAAACCCATTTTGAAATTACCTGACTTAAGTCAAGAATTCATAGTAAGGACGGATGCAAGTAATATTGGGTTAGGTGCAACTCTACTACAGAAATCAGATGCATTGGATGGGGAATTAAGCCCAGTGGCATATGCTAGCAGAAAGTTGAATAAAGCTGAAATCAACTACTCAACTAGCGAAAAAGAATGTCTTGCAGTAATATGGGCAATAAAGAAATTCAATATTTATCTATATGGGAAGGCATTTAAGTTGCAAACAGATCACAAACCTTTATCGTTTTTAGCACAGGCTAAGCATGAGAACTCTAGGTTACTCCGATGGTCTTTACTTCTGGCTCCATATAATTTTAGCATTGAGTATATATCTGGAAAAACCAATTTGGGAGCGGATTTTTTAAGCCGCCATCCGTGTGATGAGAATCACCGTAAACCCCAGAAATAATAATAAATTTCTCTATGTGTATATAGAATAAAGGACTGACATATAATGTCTGTTTTAAGAGGGGAGGTGTCATGAAATATTCTAATCCACATATATAAATTATTAGGTAAATATAAAGCCTAACAAATAAAATTAATAAAGAGAAGAGCAATGAAACGTGTGCTGCATTTCTAAGAAAAACATTGAGACGTACTGCGTAATGACCTAAATTAATCCTAACATTAATTATACTGCGTTACCAAAACGAACGAACAGATGGACAAAAGGATAAAGAGAGGGGAGGGCTGAAAATCAGGAACGCATGCAACACGCGTCGCGCGATACACAAATGCTGCCATCACGCGTGTAAGTCTACATGCACTAATTTTTTTTCAGACGGACAGTGATAAAATACACTACCCTTTCCCAGAGTTAGGTTTATAAATCATAAAAAACTCTTATTAGAAAAGATAACATTAGATGGGTTTACGGTTGAAAACATAACAGTACCCAGACAGCACATCTTCGAAACAGGAGGTAGAAGAAATTGCATATTTTGAATGCAGCCACGTAGCTCCTTTAAATTTGTATTTTTGGGTGCCTTAGGGCTTGCTGACAAATAATATGTAAAACGTTACGCAAATAGTCCAGGAATTAATAAATTATACCCAAAATAAAATATTGGGGGTGCCTGACAGCATAAAATCATTTCTGCTCATAAGATTTTTTTTTAACGTGTTTGAAAAAAATTTACGTTACAGAAATAGCCTACCATGTAAACTCCAAATTGATTGGAGCGCAACAAATGAAAGCCTAACCACGATTGGTCGGGCTATAAATACTATCTTGGTTGTTAGGGGAAACGGGGAAAGGTAACATTTTTTCAAACACTTGTCGAAACGGGGCTCATTGGTCAGACTCGCTGATATACACACTTGGGAGCGTTAGTTCGAAACCACTTGTTTAAAATAGATTGATAAAGCATCAGTGCGTTGAAGCCAGCTTATATTTGGCTAAATAAAAGCCTGGAAGATAAGCAGATGGGAATTTGTGCCAGTTTGTGCCAGAATTCATTGCTAATCAACGTATCTGTGTTTATTCGTATGAATTGTGGGACAGTGGTCTTGATGGTACTGAGCAGCACCTAGTCAGAGCTTTGCTGAATCCAGTGTCGGACAGCATACTCCTTGGTCCTTTTAGCTATCAGTGAGGTGTCTCCAGAGCCCAGAGGAGAATTCGAGCAGAGGAGTCCTTTCCTGCCGCCATCACGCCAGATAAGCTAACTTGGCCAGCTGAGCTCAACATTATGTCCCCTCATCTTGAACTGACTTTGTAAAATTAACATTAAGAGGGGAATTTACTTTGTTATTTGAAAAGTTACGAGTGACTTCTTTAAGATATTCTCATAGAGTGTTATATGTATGTGAGTGTCACAGTGTTGTTAAGAGTAGTGGATTAAATTAAATTGTTTATCTGTCTGTTGTTGTGACTTACACTTCATCATACACATACCCTAGACACATAACGTAGCATCACACTATTCCAGAATAATTCTGACTGAGATATATAGATATGTGGTAGCAAGTAAGGTTATCTATAATACACTACTCTTAATAGATATAGATACCTTCACAGCTGATCTCAGTCAGTACACTAAGTTCCCTATAAATATTTATAACATCCCACTTCACCACATATATATATATATATATATATATATATATATATATATATATATATATATATATATATATATTATATATAATATATATAAATATATATAAATATATATATATATATATATATATATATATATATATATATATATATATATATATATCGACAGAAAGGTTGAACATTCAATCTGAATTATATTTTACCTAATGTTAACTTCATTTCAGAGAAAAGATGGCGTTCTTATCTTATATGGTTCACAAATGAAGGGAACTTTACTAAGCTAGTTCGTGAGTTTAAAATTATACACAAGGGTGAGTAAGACGAAAATTATCAATTAAAAAAAAAAGAAAAAAATAAGGAAATTTAGTCGCGGGTCAATGGAATTTTGTGATAATGATAAAGACGAGAGCGAATGACATTGAAATAGTTTAAGAAGCGCTGACTTAGCGAGTGCGTGATTAGCTGACACTCACCGAAAGACGATGTGTTAGTAGAGATGATGCTAGTAGACGGGACAAGTGACTCATACGATCAGACTGAATCATTCAGAAATTCAACAGGTTAGGCCGTTATTTCAGTACAGCCTATCGATTTAATAATAATAACAACAGTCAGACAGATGAATAAATACACAGGCAGTGACACAAACAGAAAGATTAGACAGACGGAAGACAGATTAGGCACAGAGAGAGACAAACCACTTAATACAGAACAGCAAAGCAGATGTTTGTTTTTCTCATCAACTCGGTGGGAAATAAAGAAATTGTAATGCGGTTAAAATCTTGTTTCCTTTGAGAATATTCATGCTGATGTCTGAAACGATACGATAACTAATACAAGGAGAAGGAAAAGAAGAAGGAATATGACGAGGAGCAGGAGAAAGAAAAGAAGGAAGATGATGAGGAAGATGAGGAGAAGACGAGAGGAGAATGAGGAGCAAAAGGAGAAGGAGGAGGAAGAGACGGATGAGGAAGAGGAGGAGAACGAGGAATAAGATGAGGAAGAGGAAAAAGGGAAGGAGAAAGAAGATAAGGACGTGGAGACTAAAGGATGAGAGAGTAGGAGGGAGGAGCATAAGAAGAAGCAGAAACAGAATAAAAAAAAAATGAAACACAAGAAAATGCAGAATCAGAAACAGACATTGGGGGGGGGGGGAGGAGAGAGAGAGAGAGAGAGAGAGAGAGAGAGAGAGAGAGAGAGAGAGAGAGAGAGAGAGAGAGAGAGAGAGAGAGAGAGAGAGAGAGAGAAGAGAAGTACTGCTTTAGAAAAAAATCGGAATAAAATAAACAGGAATGGAAGTTTCGTTCGTTACACATTTTCTAACGCAAGACCACGTTAACAAATCGTCCACTTATAAATATCTTTCTTCAAGCGCCAATTATCCGTATAAATTCTTGCACGGACAAGATACACTGTCATATATTGTTATTACTGTATTCTTGTGGGCTTACTACAGTTGTTAGGGGAAAAAAATGTTCTTCTATCTTCGTATCTGCCAAAAGAAATTAATAACAATGATTGAGCATTTTCTCGTAGGGGGAAAAAACGTATTTAGTATAGTGGACGGACCACTAGATTGCTTGGAAAGAACACTGAATTGCTGCCTGACATGAATGACGCCACAAAGCCGATTATCACTGAGATGCTAACAATACTGATGATTATGACATGTCGTTTAACAAATGAAAACAACAATACCATATCTAGTAAGTCGGATATGCCCGACAAAGGTCTATTAAATTGTATCTTTTCGTCCACAAAGTGGATAACACCAAATGTAATCATTGGTCCAAAGAAACAGATTCTTTATCTGAAAAAGGACCAATGAAACACAACCCGTTAGTTCTTTATTCGTTTTGATTATTCCGTCTTCTCTTCCGGATAAATCGATAGACACATTTGCTTCTCATAAGTCGTGAAGAGCTTTATTTCTTTCCATCGTATTTCGGGATGACAGTTGAGGTTAATATGCTTTGGGCTGAAGGGTAAGATGACCAAATCGGTTTACTAGATGTCTTTATAGTAAAGTTATGACTGTTTGGTATTTATGCCAAGTTGCCGGCCACAAATAATGGACCCAAATCAGCGGGCTACAGCCAGCAAAAGTACAACTAAGAAGAAAAAATAAATCAAGAACAAACAAAAAAAATCTAACTCAGAAAATCAGAAATAAAATTAAGACCAAATGTCGTTTTTCTTAACTGATGATTTTCCGAGTCATTTAGCACGGGTTATGAAAACAAATGGCTGCATGAACAGACCCTAATGGCGCGTGAGCCAGACGTGAGATAAAACTTGTACAAGGGTACGGCGATCAATAGATGTGATTATAAGCCATATCCCACATACATGATGATGAAGTGCCGAACAATTATGCCTGACTTGACATCAGACATTTTGTCTGGGCGATGTTTCAGACTTATAAATCTGTAACGTGATAGATGGCACCTTCAAGTGTACACAAGATCGATTCCTTTCATAAACCTGGCAGCACGTGCCGACGATGTGGGCTCAACGATATCCGGTCCAGTTATCTTTGGAGAAACATTGGAGTGATATATCCCTGGCTGTAATGTTTCTTTTATCCTCCACACTAAACAGATCGAATAAATGTGCATTAAATTCTGAACATCCAACACACTGTTTTTTTCTGAATGTTGTATTCCCCACATTAATTGCCACTAGCGAAAAAAAAACAAAAAACGTTCCGAGCATGCTTTATGATGTTGTCAAGTGCCAGCATATATGGTTTACTTTTCGCGTTCATAAAAAACAAAACAGGGGAAGGGAGAAAAAAACTAGATAGATAGATAGATAGATAGATAGATAGATAGATAGATAGATAGATAGATAGATAGATAGATAGATAGATAGAGAGAGAAAGAGAGAGAGAGAGAGAGAGAGAGAGAGAGAGAGTGCACGGGTGCAGGAGTGTGGGGGAACATATTCAGCAACATTTGCTAGGGCATAGTGAAGATCAGAACAGGGACGACACGCAAGACAAACAAGAGATAACATAACAGTACATATGATAGGCGTGTCTCGGAATGGCAGGAGTATCCCCCTAACTGTACCATTTTTTTTTTAACAGTCAAAACTTTACTATAGTTTAAAGGTATACCTTGATATTAATGACGGAAGGTGGAGATGAACAGAAAAAAAAACCTCTCAGGAAAAACCGTGATAGAAAAACGACACAGACCCATTACTGGAACCCATTCTGAAGACAAAGAGCTGGCAGGTTTTTAAAAAAAGTACTCAGACAAAAATTGTGGAAGAGGGGGTCACAACAGTTGCTTGTTTAAATATGACGTGTGCCCTTAAAAATTTGATAATCTACTTTTCGTAGGAAATATTAATGACTTTTTATGATCGTACTCGTAGATTTTGATTTCAAATTTGTGGAAGCGCAGCAAAAATGGCTGGTAGACTTAAAGAAACAATTTAAAAAAAAAAATTGTTTTTAAAGCCCGTTCAACGCTATACTTTATTTATTTGCACTTTAAGATCCTTAAATAAATTTCGGAGACTTGTCCCAGTTCTCAAAATTGCTGGGTTATCTACCAATTACGACAAATGGGATTTATAATATCTATGAGTTCCTCGGTTTAGATCATTCGCCATTGCGACAAAAATTGCTAGAGACAATACACATCCTTGCGGGATTCCTTTCTGTTGTTCATAGAAATCTGACCTATCATTATTTACATGTGTGAAGAAATGTCTATGAAACTAGAATAGCTATTTAAACAAATTAAAAATGTCCAACACAGATATTGCCGTACTGGAGTGCAGTGTTTGGAGATTTGGCGTATCATAGGTTTCAGTTTTACGAGATGGGGCGATCAATTCCCTTCCTCATTGCCTTTGTCTCTCTTAACTCAGTCAGGTACCGATTTTTTTTTACCGCTGCGTAGACTCGAGTGTGACGCGACCTGTTTTCAAATTCGGACCTTTTGCCTCGAGAAGCAAACTCTCTAACCATTCTGTCACCTGGACGACCATATAGATACTACATAAGCAGAGGAGCAGACAATGAAATGATTTGGCCCAGTGATTATAATATAATTTGAGTAACCTTGTCATAACATGGGCAAGACACTCTGGAACTGCCACGTAAACTAGTGTCTTTATGATAAATTATGAATTGCACAACAGAAATTGTGCTATAACTTTATGGGTAATGCCCCGAATAGGATAATTCTCTTGGGACTAGAACTGCAGCTACAAATACATGTAATTATGGCAGTGGGAAATCATTATCTTTGGCATCGGCCCTAGTAGATTATAATTTTGTGGATAAATTCGAACAACAGCATTGAAATTCCACGGAAGTTTGCAAGAGGAAAAGTGAACTCAATCACGGACCTCTGAGAAAGCAAGGGTTACGCCTGAGATTAGGTATATTAGCCCGTCTCAGGCACAGTTCTTTACTTCCCGAAATAACTTCAAGATCTTGACAGAGCTGAAAAAATATCCAGAGAGCTGACTCTTATAGTTAGAAGCCTTAACCTACAATTCAACATTTCTGAGAAGAAGCCACAACTGACCGCAATTGTGGGCGATTTATAGATCGAAGCTTAAGTAGCCGCTGATTTCGAAGTACCACTGTATCTGAGAGTTCAACTAGTGGCGAAAAACGTGACACAATTTTTGAAATTGTTAACTGTTAACAGTGGACCAACACTGTTCCTGGCTGAAGCATAGTGTCTTCAATGTCGAGATGTTTTAACGACCGAGGAAAGTCAGCTACGACAACGTGTCAAGCAAGTTAAGTACAACTTATCGTGAAAACACAAACCAAGACACCCAAGCCAATAACATGATGAACGTGACAAGACAGTGACAAGTATATATTTTGTACATTGTGTGAAAATTTGTAAGATATTGACATACCAAGGTGCTAATTTTTTTTATTATATATCATTAACCAATAAAGTACATTGATTTGTTTATAATTGCAGTTATTGAATTGTTTAAGTTTCCAGTTATCATTTTGTTGTGTTGTCAAAGAAATATTAATAATTTTAAATTGGTATGGAATAAATACGAGCTGTACTCACTTTTTTATATAACACCCCTGAAGCATAAGATAGGTCTAGCGAAAAGGTGACTTAAACAAGGCTAACTCAGATTAACAAGAGATTTATCCACCCTGCAGGTGTTATCCCGCGCCATTCCTCATTTCCTTCCCGCAAAGCGCTTCAAAGAAGACAAAACAACAACAAAAAAAGTTTTCTTACAGCTAATTTAACTTCAGCATAAAATATATCAAACTGAATTTACAAAATAAATCCTACAGACTAAGTTCGTCGCAAACGCTGTGCTCTCGTCATTAAACAAAAAAAAAATTAATTGCAAAACGTGGTTGCCAACATCCCAGAGCTGATATGCCAGCCAGGATATCCCTATCTGCAACGTGATTTGTGTCTGATAACAGCACGTGCCGAAAGCTTAGATTTTCATGGGTTTTTTTCCCCCACTGTGTGTTTATGTGTGTAAGCGTGTGAGTGTGTGCAGGTTTTGCGTACACGCGTGGGTGCTGACTCTATGAAGTATGATAACAGGTGCGTCTTCCTGACATTTATCAATATGTAGTTTCTTAACCTGTGGGTCCATGGATCCTCAAGGGTTCATGGATCCGCATGGGGTCCATGAAAGGAATACAGAGGGTCTGCGTAAGGTAATGGTCAAGGATCCCGTTACACGCCCATTGAGGCATATTGGGATTTTGGTGTAAGGCCCATATTTTCTTGACCATCGGCACACTAGGGGTGATGTGGTCAGCATCACGCCGGCCGCCTTAACCTTCCCAGAGTTGCTCTGGTACCCAATTCCTGAGGCTGGGTCGACCCCGGAGCCGTATTTTTACTCGGAAAATTATCAAAGTTTTTGCACTGAAACAAATATATTCTTTTTACATATTTTTTTTTTTTTTAATTCAGTATCTTCGTCTTGATACACTCTCAGACGTCAGCTTGAATATGTTCAAAGAAAGCAGTAGTCATGTAATTCGGGGTGTTAGCTTAAAGATTATTCTTTGTAATAACATGTATTATTTCTATGCAAAATTAATTTTACATGTTTGGATTTTGACGTAGTGGTTTTTAATTTATTGTGTTGCCATGTTTAATTTACTCTTGACATGTGTGTTTTAACGTTATTTCGACAGAGAGGACTAATTACCCAACATTAACAAAAAATAAAAATCATTTTCTTCGAAAGTAGCGTGAATATGTGAATAACATCTTGTTTATGATGTTCATTGCACTTGTCTATTAAATGATTTCTCACAGAAACGTTGGCTACTTCCTTTTATTTTGTTACTATTACCAGTTTTAAAAGTATGGAGTCCAGTTGCCCAACCTTACCCTACAAAACAGGCATCGCCTTTGTCACGAAAGTGAATGCTTAGATGCACTTTAAAATTATTCATTTTACAATAGAAGCTTACGTTTCCCCCGGACTCAGCAGATATGATTTTATCAAGGTAGTTTTTTTTAGAAGGCTCAGTGTTTCAAAAGTAGATACCCATAGTTCCCGGGTTGCCTACCGCTGGACTATATTAAACGAAACAACACAAACAGATGATTGTATAATGTACTTACCCAGTAGGGAAGGGTATGGAGAAAAATCCAGGAGGAGGCGTCGGCGGTCTATTGTAACAATAAAAATCCTCTTCTGTTTGTGTCCCTATGGAGACCATGGTTGGGCAACGGCTTTTCATGCCCTTACTGCTGCTAACTGGTCCACCACTGCTATTAGCCTTGCTTGTTCGGCGAAGGACCTCCACTACGATTGGTTCTTTGGCCGATCTGAAAGCCTCAACCGCCTCATGATGACTGGACTGGGAGAGATCTTGACCATTTACCTGGGGAAACAAAGGTAGTCACTGTCTTAAATATTCTGCTTTGAGGTAGTAATTTGTGGTGGTGATGGTTTGTAGCTAGCCAGGGATGACAACATGATGACAGCTTGTGTCTGGGGATTGACGTGCACTCAAGCAAATACCAGGACTTCCACAATTCATTATAATCATCATTATGTTTTTTAATTCTTTTTAAAAGTACCCAGCGATTTCGTAATTAGTAATGGTGAATGCATTAAGTATTACCATCATTATCAAATACAATGCCGGGTGGCGAAGGTGATCATGTCTCTCCACAACTTCCTGTCTAAAGTACTATTGATCAATTCTGTCGTGGTCTTCTTTCCATGCGATGATGTCAAACTGTCCAGAATCTCGTCTCTTTGTCGTCCTCTTTCTTTTGTTGCTTCTATTTTTCCTGTTGTCACGATATACTCCAGCTTCCTTCTTCTCATAACACGCCCAAAGAAAGTGGATTGCTTCCTTCTTACCTGAGGAATAAGCTTCCTTCTTACCTGAGGAATAAGCTTCCTTTACGCATTGGTCTGTATCAGGACATTCACATTCCTCATGTTATCTTCCCATGGTATTTTTAACATTCGTCTGTAAAACCACATCTCTGTGGCCTCTTGTGGGTTTCCTACTTGTTTACTAATTGTCCATGACTCACTTCCATATGTCAGGATTGGTCTTATGTAACACTCTCTAACTTCCAATGACAAAGAGTTGTTGCACAAAATACTTTTTATCTTATAGAATGCTGCTTTTGCCTGTGCTATTCTACTCGTCACTGCTGAGATGCATCTTCCATCATATGTTATTAACGTGCCCACGTATTTTAATCAAGTATGTATAGGCAGAAAATTAAGTGGTGTGGCCATTTCATGAAAATGGAGTCCGATAAATGACCACATGGCGCCCACAACTGAAGAAGATCCGGTTTCAAGGTACGGGTAAGACCAAGTGACAGATAGATGACCACTTGGCGCCCACAACAGTAGGAGATTTGGTTTCAGGGTACGGGGAAGACCAAGTGACAGATAGATGACCACTTGGCGCCCACAACAGTAGCAGATCTGGTTTCAGGGTACGGGGAAGACCAAGTGACAGATAGATGACCACTTGGCGCCTACAATAGTAGGAGATCTGGTTTCAGGGTACGAGAAGACCAAGTGACAGATAGATAGGAACCATCACAGAAAACCATCAACAAACATGGGTTCACAGCCGCCAATACGACACAGTTGGCTCAAGGACACAAACTTCAGCTCCCAACTACGCTTCACTGCAATGGAGGAGGGGGAGGGGAGGGGAAAGTAAGTAAGCAATAATTACCTTTTAACTCCTCGTGGAGCATAATCCTTCAACAAATTCACGCCAAAACATTTTGTGGCATTTATTCAAGGTCTTTCCTTGTTTTCTTTACCCGTTTATGTCTGCCTCCAGTTCTCCTGTTTCTTACCGTATAGATTCCAGATCAATGACTGCCTTGTCATTCTATGAACAGCTTTAGTGCTGTTTATAAATTCCGTTGTTGATGTTTTAATTTTCCTCCATGCCATGACGGTTAACTGCCGTTTCTTTTTCCTTTGTTGTCTTCCATTTCCAGTTTGCATCAGCCGCATCTATTATCACAAACTGTTAACTTTACTCTTCTCGCGAAATGGCCAGGTACGAGGTCTGTTCAATACGCTTCCTGGCGCATACACTGGCCTCTTTCAGGGCCTCCTGTTTATTCTTAGCTGTTCATGGTATTTAGGTTGCTAACACTAACAATGCACACGCATTGTTTTTGAACTCACTTCTACATAATTGTTCGCAGTCTTGCATCGCTCAATTTTTTTTTTTCCATTTTATCAAATTTTACCTTGCACCGATTTCTCGTCTGCTCATCAGAAGGTATCAGATAGTCGTCATACATATTATTTAAAAAAATACTACACATTTCCAAAACTTCCTGTGGATATTTTATGGAATTAAACTGTCTTTTTTCTCATAACAAGCAATTCTTCTCTTTTTCTCATAACAAACAATTCTTCAGGATTTGCTTCCAAATCTGGAATACATGAATAATTTTTTAGGCTATAAACTATTCCCAGCGTGCGAACTTAATTAAGCACAAATGAAAAACTAATTAAATAAAAAGAGTGGTTAATAGCCATGAAGTGCGATTTAACATCGGAAGCTAATGACTCTTCTGAAAGGAAAATACAACGCGGGCATATGAAGAACACCAATCAAAATCAAGTATTCTGGGCAGAGTCGCGCATGACGGAAGTTCGATGTTTAATGTTAATAAACAACGCTTAATAAAAAAAAAGACAGTTCTCGAACAAGTTTATTTTGTTTTTTGTTATGTTATTTTGTTCAAATTTCAGTAACGACAAATACAACGCACAGTTTAAAAAAAAAAGGCAGTAAATCGTTATAGCCATTAGCAATAATACCACAAAATCCGGTCCATTAAATCAACAAGGGAGAACGAAAATGGCTACGTAACGTTTTAAGAACGCATTGAAAACAATCACTCTTACAAGTGGCCAGACCGTTTCTTACACGAAAGGGATTTGAAGAAGAAAAAAAAAGGCGGGGAGAGAATAGGGAAGGCACAAATAAATATGGAGAAATTCAGCACAGAGGACAAAAGAAAAGCGAAACTTTCATGACAATATGAGGAGGAAAAATTGGATCGTATAAAAGAGGTCAAAATGAAAAACACTGGTAGTGTCTTCTGCAAACAAGTGCTAAGAAAGATGCTCAGGTGTTACCTTACATGCGTGTGTTCCGTAGTTCGTTCGTCTGTCGATCACCCTCTCCTTAAACACAGCTAAGAGACAAAGAGAAAAAGCGATGATGTCATTAGACGAGACAGAGGGGAAAAAAAACTGGATGACAACTGATACCCTCTGGGTTCAGTATTAGAATGACTAGCAGCAGCACCGCATAAATAATTCTAATGTATTAATACGCCAGCCGATAGGATAGTGGCAAATTTCTACAAGCCAGAGTAAGACAAGAATGACTAAGTAAGTATTAATACGCCAGCAACGAGCTAAAGTCAGATCTACGTCGACCAATCTTTGTGTACGTTTCAGCTTTTGAGTGATAGGATGCATGAAACTGAATGCGGGCGGTATGTGGGCTCACAGTATAGTCGGCGCACAGTAACGCACGTGCGTGCACGTGAAAACTGACAGCCATGACAACAATGGATACATTTGTGCAAAATCCCGCATAAATTATTGACATGAGAACAGTCATACACAGATTTGCCATCCAATATATCAGCAACTGCGCCTTTGACGTCCGCTTGCCAAATAAGGTAAAGGTAATCACACAGCAGATATTGATATGCAGGAGTGAAGTGTTAGAGAGTCACTATAATCGGTCTCAGTCTTATGAGGTTGGGGTGACACAATTCCTTTCTTTGCTGCCTTTGCTTTCTTTAACTCAACAGCAGTCAGGTACTGATTTACAGTTGATTTGACTGTAGCGTGACGCTACCTGGTTTTGAACCAGGGAACTTTGCCTCCAGAAGAAAACATTTTAACCACTCCGCCATTTGAGCACTGAGTGGACATATCTTTACTTTTAACAACTAAGGCATAGCCGGTTAATCCAAGCTTCTCTTAATTCGTCTGTGAAAACACTACGCTTATATCAACATGGGTGAGAACAGTTCAATGCTGTCTAGCTCAAGGACTATCACAGTGAATAAGAAAAACAGATGCTGGCAAAATCCGCCATATTTTCTTCTTCCTTTTTGCAACTGGTCTCATTGCAAAGCCTGCATCAAAGCATTCGTGTGATCTTGTAATGGTGGTTTTTGTAGCAATTAGTTTACATGATAAGTTTGCCAGCTCCTTGCACATCCTCATATTAGGAGCGTCCACCGACACGCTTGAGATAGTAAGTAGTAGCAGGCTGAATCTTTCCGTGTCTCCTCAGAGACCCCCACCGACACGCTTGAGGTAGTAGCAAGCTGAATCTTTCCGTGTCTCCTCAGAGACCCCCGACCGACACGCTTGAGGTAGTAGCAGGCTGAATCTTTCCGTGTCTCCTCAGAGACCCCCCACCGACACGCTTGAGGTAGTAGCAGGCTTAATCTTTCCGTGTCTCCTCAGAGACCCCCCACCGACACGCTTGAGGTAGTAGCAGGCTGAATCTTTCCGTGTCTCCTCAGAGACCCCCCACCGACACGCTTGAGGTAGTAGCAGGCTTAATCTTTCCGTGTCTCCTCAGAGACCCCCCACCGACACGCTTGAGGTAGTAGCAGGCTTAATCTTTCCGTGTCTCTTCAGAGACTCCCCACCGACATGCTTGAGGTAGTAGCAGGCTTAATCTTTCCGTGTCTCCTCAGAGACCCTAGGGAAGTACTAGAACCCAGTCAGATATCGTTACTTTTCAGCCCGACCCCCAAATCCACAAATGTTACAGCAATTTGAATTATTCTACATTTGAAAAACATAAAATTCTAATTTCTACATGTATCTATTGCATGTGTGCATATACCTTCTACGGACAACTGGCAGATGGCAACAGAACAGCCAGACGACCGTAGCTGAGGGTTCAAAGATGTGTGCAAGATTGACATGAAGGCATTGGACATAATTCAACAACCTGGGAGGATGAAGCTGCCGATACCACCATGTGGCGATGCTCCCTAAAGAGCCATCTAAGATTGAGGGAAAAGAAGCTCTCACAACAGGCAGAAAAGAAAATAACACGCCAAAAGGAACATCGGAAAATGCAGCTAAGGGGTATCACTTCAGGGGCGCATTACCTTAGTCAGTTATTGCTTCGTATGGGACATAACCGGTATAGTGAGATAATGATAACAGGGAGATAATGATAACAGGGAGATAATAGAAAGCACTAGAAAAATAGTTAGGATTTTAGAGATATGAAAGAATTGCGGAGTGCGCATGACAGCAAGGGCAAGGTTCAGTATTTAACAAGTATCAAGAAGAAAATCAAGTTTAGCATGAGAAGCGACAATCGGTAGAAAGGCAGGAATTGTCGGAGTGGAAATAAAGGATGATATTGGACGACGCGTAGACGGTACAAAGTTACTCAACGGTGCTTGAAAGAGAAAGTTGTTGAATCCTCGACCAGTTTCTATGGAGTCGAAGTGTGATTCCGTGTTAAGAGGAATCTTGACTTCGTGTAGTCGACCTATGAAACTGATGACCTCCAGATGAGAGCTGAGCTGTTACGATACACCCAGTCTACAGGGACGCCTCTGCGTAGGAGTAGATAAAGAAAGAATAGGACGTCTGCACCCTTGGGTATGTTGTACAAGGTGACTAATGTGCATGGAGCTAGCAACCTCAGCATATACAACAAATTACTACAACAACCACTACTGCAAGAGATGTGAATGCTTGGTGCACGATTTCTGCAAGGGGATCATCTGCAGTGGTCTAACCGCTTAGACAGTTGGACGCTCGGCTATAGACTACCTTTATTTACATCAAGGGACATACTGCAGCTGCTATAAGCCAATTCTCAGACTGAATGACTTAAATGATGCCTGATTAGGGCCTTGAACCCACGATGAACCCAAACACTTACCCAAATCCCACCACCTGCACAGCTGATAGAAGACTAGAAAGCTGGAACCCATGAGCGCTCACGTGGAAACAGAACAAAGCATCATACACTCCAGGCCAGAGGACCCAGCCTCGCGGCAGAAAGTTTTCATCAATACACGACCAAATCTCAAGGGGCACTTGTGACGAGTATTCAATTATCCAATCAGCACACGCCCTTGCCTTGCTAGTCGCTACTTCTTAGTCACTAATGGTCCAGATGTGTGTGTGGTTTTTTTTTTGGTTTTTTTTAATTGTTTCAGCCAATGCAAAGACAGTTTAAGCTTTTCAAATGGCGTGGAATCGATAATGATTGGTCGAAATTATGTTCCGCTGCGTTGGCTTGGATTCGATACAAAAAAGAGAATAATTCATGAATTATGATGTTCGTTCGTGATTCCTGTAATATCAGAGTAGTCATTTGCGCCCACTGTTAATTTACTCGCGTTTCTTATAAGTAGAGGTTTCTATCGTTTTGTAATCGACGATACACATAACCAACATGGAGCCAATTCGCGATACAGGATTTGGAGTTATGTTTTTGTTACTTCTTCTTCTCCGTCGTTCGTCCTCAAATAACCACATCTCTCTCTCTCTCTCTCTCTCTCTCTCTCTCTCTCTCTTTCTCTCACATACACATATATAAAGCTGGAAGTCCGTCGCAGGCTTCTTATCATCATACAGTTTCTCCCTCAACTGGGTTGGAGAAGGTCATACTGCCACCCTGCTCCTCTTGTGGAGGCGACAGTTTTGGAGTACATGGTCTACTGTTCGTTTGTCCTCCCCACGTGGACACTTATCTGTCTGTCCAGTCCTCCCCACGTGGACACTTATCTGTCTGTCCAGTCCTTCCCACGTGGACACTCATCTGTCTGTCCAGTCCTCCCCACATGTACACTCATCTGTCTGTCCAGTCCTCCCCACTTGGACACTCATCTGTCTGTCCAGTCCTCCCCACATGGACACTCATCTGTCTGTCCAGTCCTCCCCACATGTACACTTATCTGTCTGTCTAGTCCTCCCCACGTGGACACTCATCTGTCTGTCCAGTCCTCCCCACATGGACACTCATCTGTCTGTCCAGTCCTCCCCACATGGACACTCATCTGTCTGTCCAGTCCTCCCCACATTGACACTCATCTGTCTGTCCAGTCCTCCCCACATGGACACTCATCTGTCTATCCAGTCCTCCCCACATTGACACTCATCTGTCTGTCCAGTCCTCCCCACATGGACACTCATCTGTCTGTCCGATTTTCAATGTGTTGTACAGATGATATTTGAGTCTGCATTGGCCGGTTCTTAATCTGAAAATAATCACGTGGTCTCGTCTTGGTAAAGTAAAGTATGATTCTGTAATATCGGAGTCTGGAGGTTCTTTATGCCAGTTTTCTTTAGTTATTTCTGCTTCTTGCTTTTATCTCGTTACACTTGTTACACTTGTACATGTATTTGTACAGTATGTAAAATAAAAATTATGGTTACACAAAGTTACCGGATTCGAATCCAGGCAGCTTCACGCTGCAGTCTACCAAACCGTAAAGGGGTACCTGAATATGCTCATGAGTCAGGCAAGGGAAAGGCAGCGAGGCAGGAAGGAAATTGGTCATCCCACTTCATACAGTTGAAACCTTGTAAGGTGAAGTCTCTAACACTTTATATAATTACGTAAATATCTGCTATAGGACAACCTTTACTTTTATTGTATGTATAACTCTTTGAACTCTATGTTGAGTCCTGGGAATATACATATATAATGTATGTGTGTGTATGTGTCTGACTGTAACATGCCCTGCAGTCACAGGGGATCTCCAAGCAGACATAGAAAGAAAAGGACCATTTTTCTCACTAGTTGTAAAAGTTTATCATGACCTATTTCTGCGTCAGGCTAGCAACCTATCATGTTTATAAAGGTCAAGGATATGCATATTGGGAATACGATGTTAGGCCCGTATTTTCTTGACCATCGGCACACTACGGGTGATGTGGTCAGCATCACGTCGGCCAGCCTTAATTAACCTTCCCAGAGTTGTTCTGGTACTCAATTCATGAGGCTGGGCCGACCCCGGAGCCGTTTGCGGTCTAAAAAAATCACACCTCAACTGGGGATCGAACCCTGGACCACCGAGCTAGGAAGCCAGTGCACTAACCACTGCGCTACCGCGGCGCCATCATGTTTATAAGCTGCTACGAAAACCACCACTGCCATAAGTGCTGTGGTTACTAGTGTGGTGGCCCAAATGATCCTTACTGATCGATTTTTTTTTTTTTTTTTTTTTTTTTTTTTTTTTTTTTTTTCTTAACCAGCGGCACTTGGGCTTTCAGCCCTTCGGCCCAATGATATGTCATTGCGAGGCTGGGGAACCTGAGGACTTTCCTTCCAACCCGGTCAGGAGCTTCGCTCCTTCCCATCCACAGAGGGTTTATCACAGGAGCCGTTCAGGCTATTCAGTCAAATTTCCGGCCGTAAACATTTCTTCAAACGCCGACGCCCGGGTTTGAACCATGAACACCTGGTCGCCAGTACAACGCCGAAGCCATTACACCAGCGCGGCTCCCTACTGATCGAATAAGGGAGAGAAAGGAGAGTGTTTGTAGAACAACTGAGAGTTATAGTACTATATGCCTGGCGTAATGTGTGCACAACACCTGACGTAATGTGTGCGGAACGTCTAGAAGTTTGGGTAATGTTTGCAGAACACGGGACGTAATGTGCGCGAAACACCTGACGTAATATGTGCATACCACCTGACGAAATGTGTGCATAGCACCTGGCGTAATGTGCGCGGAACAACTGGAAGTTTGGGTAATGTTTGCGGAACACGTGACGTATGTGTGCAGAACTCCTGACGTAATGTGTGCGAAACACCTGACGTAAAGTGTGCAGAACGCCTGAAAGTTATGGTAATGTTTACTGAATAAATGACTAAATGTGCTTGGAACACCTGAAAGTTGTGGTAATGTTTCCTGGATACTTGACGTCTTGTGTGTGGACCTCCTGACGTAATGTGTGCAGAACACCTGAAAGTCATGGTAATGCTTTCCGACAACCTAACGTAAACTGTGAGGGAGCACCTGAAAGTCCTGTTTTGGTTATATACGTGAAACACCTGGACGTCCTAGTCTAACACCTGAAAGTTATGGTATGATAATGAACACGTAAAATCATAATGCACAAATAGTTCTCTATTAACTCGTTCGTCCTTTCATATACACGGTGTTTCAAACGTATGCATACATACGTCGAATGCATATAATGGACACATAACTTACATAAAATGTGTCTACTTTGCAAGAATAGAGCGGAATAATGCTAGATACAAATGAATAATGCCATTAGATTATTACTCGTGAAGATTTGTAATAGCAAGCTGTGCTTATCTCAAAACGCGCACAGTGAGGGACCTGAGACATCAAACTGAAGCTGCGGGACCCAAAGATGCAGCAATAGAGAATGCAGTCAGCGACCCATAGTATGACTGCTTGCATCAGAGTCAGCAAACCAGAGCTGACCATGACCCTACTTCACCTCCAAGTGGTGGTCCTGGAAACAGGCTGCATCACTGCAGTCTGGCTGAGAGAGTAGGGAACGAAGTGGGAAGGCAAACCCGGTCCCAAAAAATGCCGTGCTGAAGTCGGATGTGTCGGCCGAAAGGTGCAGATATCGCAGCGTTGCTGTAAACGGACACAACGCAACCAACGTCCTTTTCAGGGCGAACGAGGAAGAAGAAGAAACTAAAGCTGCATGTTTCACTATTCATTTAGAATAATACAGAATGGCAGTCAGTTGTTCATCGCTGTGAACAAAGCATTGTTGAAGGCCGTCGACACTTTGGACATTTGAGACTTTAAATGTGAAAATGCCATACTTCTATCTCAAATGGTAGTTGAGTTATCAGCATTTAAAGTGTGTATACATAATTTTGAAACCCCCTGTATACGAGGAGAGGAAGTCACTGTCAGATTTCTGTCACGAAATAACTATTCATCTCAAGCAAAAAGCTTGTCCTACAGATAATGTAGTTCTCTGGGGTCTCTTGTGAGGCAAAGAAAGGATATGACTATTGCTCCCCCAGGCATGTCGTACAAGGCGACATATATGGGGTTTGTACTTGTGCTGGCAACCTCACCATGTAAAACAAATTGCTACTGAAGCTATTGCTGCAAGAGCATGTGAATGCTTTGTACACTCTTCCTGCAAGGGAACGAACGAACGAACGAACTTTATTTTCAAAGGGTTGAGAATTGGGCACGCAGGCCCGTCTGACATTCTGCCCTTCCTTTCTCTCGTTTTTTATACTGATTTCATTTATTCTCACATACATTTTACCCATCAATTCAAGGAATTTAACGTTGTAAAGGTAAAATAATAGCATACTCAGAACTCATAAAGTATTCGAAAAGTTTACGATTGTATGAATAGGGACTGATGTTGTTATCTTTTGGATAATGTGGAAGGCCAAAGTTGACTGCGTCTTTAAGTCATTGTTGTATTTTGTTAAGGCGTTGACTGCGTCTTTCATTGTATTTGTACATTGGCCACAGATATGTTGGAGCATTCTGACAGGATTTTGCGAACAAACTTAGCTTTGTTGAACAGAAAGCGCTTTCTTAAAGGCAGTATTTTGAGATCTTTATATCTGTGTTTGGCAGTTGTCAGAAACTAGACGCACTGCACGCTTTTGTAGTGAATGGAGTCTTTTTGTGTTGGACATGGAACAACTATCCCAGATTGTGGAGCAATAGTCAAGGTTTGTTTGTATGTGAGATATATAGAACAATTTTCGTGCATCTTCATCTAGGAAATGTTTGATTTTAGCTAACTGGTAAACTTTCTGTGCCGTTTGCTTGGTCAGTGCATGTACAGGTGAGTTCCAATTTAGATGCTGGTCAACGACTATTCCTAGAGTTTTATGTTTATTAACGTTTTCAATTGGTGAGGTACCAATATAGATCTGAAGTGTTGTTTTCTCTGAATTTTGTATGTTTTGTCTAGTTGATATTAACATGCACTTTGTTTTAATTATATTAATTAGCATGCAATTTCCGATGCCCCACTTAATCAGATTGTCTGTATCTTTTTGTAACGATAGTTCGAGTGTGTTGCAACTTGTATCACTCGTGTAGACAGTACAGTCATCAGCAAATAGGTCACAGGATGCGTGCTCGACGTGTAGTGGAAGGTCATTAATGTATATGGCAAAAAGTAGAGGCCCAAGAATAGAGCCATGAGGAACGCCGGTATTTATTACGGTTGGGTTTGAGCAAGAGTTATTGTAAGAAATTACATGTTTTCTGTCTGACAGGAATGATTTAATTATCGTCACTAGTTGAAGGTTTACTTTAGATGTTTCTAGTTTTTTAATTAAAATAGCGTGATCTATCATATCAAATACTTTTTTTAAAATCTACAAAAACTGTCCCACATATGTTATCGTTATTAATATTTAAGTGCCAGTTGTCAATCATCTTAGTTAGAGCTGTATGACGTGAATGTTTAGATCTAAACCCCGACTGACTATCAATTAGCAGGCCGTTGTTAACTAGGTGTTGTAGTGTTATTTTATGTATGTGTTTTTCTAGTGGTTTGGATAGCGATGATATTAAGGAGATTGGCCTATAGTTATCAAGGTTATTATTGTCGGAACAGCCAGGTTTTAAGAGAGGATATACCTTAGCGACTTTAAAGTGCCACGGAAAGTAACTCCGTGCGATACATTGATTGTATATGTATGTAAGCGAATCACTAATAGCTGGAGCCGCCTAACGCAGTATTCGATTACTGACTCCGTCAAGTCCTGATGAGTTATTATCTTTAAGTCCTAGATGATAGTTATACACTTCATTAACTGTCATAAACGGAATGTTGGATGGGATTGTGTTGGTACATTTGTTCTCACAAAATACTAACAGCCTGCCTGTCACAAGGTGAATTTGGTATTGTAGATTTAAGACTGTTTATTTCTGCCTGAAGGTAATTGCTGAAGTCTGTGCAAGTAAATGAAGTACGTATTAGAGGTTGACGAAACAGCCAGATTTCGCTTGTTCGCTAAGGTGCGGATTGCTTTCCATATATCTTTACTGTTTGTTTTGTTCTGAACCAAATTTTTAAAATAATTTCTTTTTTCTCTACGAATTAAATATTGCACGTTGTTCCTCTGTGCTCTGTGTATGTTAAAGTCCTTGTTTTTGTGAGCTTGATCGCTCTGCCTCATGGCGTCTAGCACTGCTTGTGTGATCCAAGGAGATTTGACCTGTCGTTTCACACGAACTTCTTTAGTTGGTGCGTGGTTATCAAACACACAAAGAAAGATACGTGTCCAATGGGCAATGGCGTCATCGGGAGGCAGTTGTAGTGCTGGCTCCGTACTCCATCGGGAGCGACAAGGAAAATGATGTCTTACAAAGGCTCAGAAAAACAGGCCTAGAATAAGTAGGAAATAACCACTGGTCAAGTAGCCTTCTCAGACGTTCGCGCACCTTATCTAATACATCTCAATGTAGTGCATTTAACATGGAAATCACATAGGTAATATTAGTCCTTTTCAGGACTTAGTATATGTCAAAGCTGAATTCAGTTAGCAGAGTTCACTTTTTTTTTTTTTTTTTTTAATGGAAAGTTGCGTTCCAATATGACCAACGAATTTAAGTCTAGGTTGAAATGGACATGCCTTGCCAGAAGAAGACAAAACCCGCACGGAAAAATAATAACATAGACTCACGTGGACGGAACCTAAATGCAGCACCACTTTGTATCCACTAGGCTAAACTCACTTTCCGCAACCACAGCGAACATCCCTGGGAATAGTGAATGATGCAGTAGAGGGGGGTTGTGCTGTGAGTTCACGTTAATTTGCTTGACATGGTTATCCCGAACCGCCATACGAAATAATGGGTTAGCGTTTTCAATAAACAAATGCGCGCTGGTTTACTCGCGGACTTGACAAGTGCGATAGTGGAGGCGTGTTTTGTTAGTGCGTCCGTGGCGTGGAGTGGCGTGGGACAACTGGAGATGTTGATGGTAACCTCACGGTGTTGCAGATAGCTGGGGCGAAACGCTGGTGACCTCAGCCACTTGAAAGCTGTATAAAGAATCTGCTGAAGAAGTTGTACAGTGTAACGACGAGCTGTTCATTTCATCAACAAAGTCAGCAATCAATCAGTGGTTTCTTTAGCTATTTATTTTGCATAATGAGGTTGCTACCTACATGAACCTACTCATATTAGTCTTATACGACATGTCTGAATGAGCAGTAGTCATAATCTTTCTGTGTCTCCACAAAGAACCCCCGGCGAAAGCCCCCAACGAAGCCGAATAAGACAAATCGTAATTTAAAAATAAGAAAAATGAAGAAGGATAACACAGAAATGGCTCAGAATGAAAGTCCACGATATAAAAGCATGGAGAGATGACTGAAAGCTTCTGATCCACCGGGGACTAAAAAAAGACAACAAATAAGAAAGAAGAATACAAAACACGGCTGCTGGAAATTTTGAATCACAATACAGATGTCATTAAAAACTACCAAACTCGGGGGTGTATCACGAATTAAACCAAGCGTAAAGATGATTTCGCTGTGCGTGACGAGCTGTATTTTATGTACGTTGGGAGAGATCAATGCGCGAGCCCAAGGTTGAGAATTCTCATCTGAAACGAGACAGGTAATCCTCTGATACAGATGCACTCAAAATTACTGTACTGTGACAAGAAAAACGAATTACCAGTGCTGCACAAGATCCCATCACTAATCTAACTCGAAACGGTCACACAAAGAATCAAAACACGCATTGCCTTTTAAGCAATTTACGGACTGGCTGAAAAATAAATCTGAAATGAAAGTGAACACACAAAAACTACCGTTTGTTGCAACACGAAGGTAATGAACTGGTGTTTTGTAATCTCTCGTTTCTTCCTGTGTTGGAAAATCATCCAGCATCTATTAAGAACCAGTCATTTAAATACCTATTTTGAAAATAACAATCATGCTACATGTGATGAGATATCTGAAATAAAAAAAGCCAATGAAAGATCACAACGGATAAAATTCGCTAACTTAAAAAAAAAAAAGTCGCTGTCACTGCATCGTGTGTATAGATCGTAGCGATATCAACCATGTTCACCTATGAGCTGAATTATTTTTATATACAGTAACAACAAAATGATAGCAGAAAATCTGCTCCAAACTGGCCCAACATAAGAGGAAACACAAACGGCCGTGTCCAGTACCATTCCTGGACAATCTCAAGCTGACACAGACCTCTTTAAACATATTCAAGTTATGAAAGTGTACAAAGAACAAGGACTATCTCTTAGACATTTTGCATGTATTTCGATTAGATCTCGCTTTCTTTTTTTTCTGTGTTTGTCAACCGTAGGACAAGAGTTCGGGCCACCGTTCATTTACTTTTGAGTGGCAAGTGCGTCTCAATGTAACAGATGGACTCTGCCTAAGGTTGAAAGATGGGTGACGCCACAAGAAGGCTAATGCTATACTGTAAGAACCTATATATTACGGGCAACTGTTTCAGATCCCCTGTAAATGATTTTCTCTCTCCTTTTTTTCTGTTAGCCCCCACTTTATTTTTTCCTGCAGGGTTCCATCTCAGGCCTTGTGAGGCCATGCTAATACTTAGCTGTAAATAAATAAGTTTAATTAACATGACAGGATTTTTTTTTTAAAATACGACCTTTAGCATGTGTAAACACATACAAGTACAATATGATCCGCGTGTTCTTTGCTGGGACCCAGGGCCACAGAAAAAAAAAACTAACTTAAGTTTCGTTTCATTTGTTCGTATCCAAAAACCTCATATTCCCTAGCTACAGAGGGGAAACGGTTTTAAAGAACAAGGGATCAATGAAATCGCTCGACAATGTTAATCAATGGGCATCGGGTACAATGAAATCTAATGAAACGGGGAAAATCTTTAATGAAACGGGAAAAATCTTTAATGAAACGGGAAAATCTTTGTGTGAACGCTACAAGGGTTTGGGGGGAACTTTGGTCGTGAGTAAATGTAACCAATTTCCACGAGACATATGAGGAGTAGACCAGGTATCGGGAAACATATGAGGAGTAGACCAGGTATCGGGAGACATATAAGGAGTAGACCAGGTATCGGCAGCCGGTCAAACTTGATCTATAGGTAGATCGCCAATGCATCATTTGGTAGATCTCTAGATGGCGGGAGGGGGTTGGGGAGAGAAGAGAAATTTTAACCTAGGTAAATTTAGGATTAGCGCTCTCCTACTGACATTTAAAAGCGCGGTGTCCCTAGATTTAAAAGTACTTTCTGTTTCTAAAACTACAACCCGGGTTTGCTGTACACTGAGGAGGTACGGGAAGCGTTGGCGTAGCTAGTGAGTCCTTTGTAGAGCAAGTCCTCATTAACCATGTTAGTGACTAAGTATGGGTAACACAAAAGGACCAGTCCTTTTCAGAGCTATAACGCTAAATAGATCTAGCTACAAGGGGTTTAAACACGGTTTTAAAGAACAAGTGAATGGCAAACTGATATATCGGACTCGACTTTCAACAAGTCTAGGTTGAAAGGGTCTCGCCACCAGAAGGCAAAACCCGCAAACAAACAACAAAACAAATTTAATGAAACGGGTGAAAATCTTTAATGAAACTGGCTTTGTGTGAAGCTACAAGGGCCTTTTAAGGGCGAAATTTCTTTGGGTCGTTAGAGACGTAAATGTAACCAATTGGTGCGACTGAGGAAGCATATGGAGATAAACGTAGGCTTGACCAGGTATCACCCGGAGACATATAAACAACAGAAATGGATTGATTTTGCCGTTGCCCTAAAGACGCAGGTATCGGGAAACAACATATGCTGTTGCCCTAAGACGTAGACGTAGGTATCGGGAGGACGGATAAGAAGAAGAATTGGCTTGACTATTCCAGATATTCTGAAACCTAAAGACAGACATGATTGTAGATCTTTAGAGTGCACAGTGTTTCTAAAGTGGATCCCCAAAGCTGCTGGTTTGCTTTCCGCTGGCGTAGACAAAGACAATGGGGAATGGAAGCGTGAAAGGAAGGGAGTGATGCATACGTTACGTTTAGAGGTGTGGGAACCTTTAGTGATTGAAACAGTTTTTTTTTTTTGGTTGTGCTTGGTGGTTTTTGCCTTCTTGTGGCGAGGCACTTTTCTTTCATCCTAGCCTGTCGTTCGTCGGTTATATCGTAGCATTATTTGCAATTTACGAAAAAAAAAAAGATTTAGCGCTCTACAGCATTGACTGACAAAGTCCAAAAAGCAAATAACACTGTAACCCTTTCTCTAACATTTCTATGTTTTTCTGGTCAATTTTAATGCGCTGTTTTTAAATCTGCAAACCGTTTTTCTCTATCAGGTCGGGATCTCTAGAAATACGCAATTGAAGTTTTTTAACAACGCATAGTATTACAACATCATTTGTACAAGAAGTATAACAGTTATGTAGGCTTGAATTTCTTTGCAGTCGACTTTTCGGTGGGCTTTATCGCGATAAGCAGATCCAACATAATGTCACACTCCAGTCCTTTTCCATTACGGCTATCTTGAAATCATATCAATCGCTGGTAGGGAAAAAGCAAGCGAATCCAAATTTTTGAGGACAGTCCCCATTTTCATGTAGCTACTACACGCTTAAAAATATGCAACATGATAGAAGTTATCGACGATCGATTTGAATGCCATCCATGCGCGAAGTTCACTACCATGTAACAAGTTCTCGAATTGTTTGTCAATAACTTTCTTAATCTGAGGTCCTACAAAGATACCTTCCTTTATCTTTGCATCGCTAACTTGCGGAAACTTTTCTCGAAGATAAGTGTAAGCTTTGCTCGTTTTATCTAACGCTTTTTAAATGAGCCCCAACTGATATAAACTAAAATGAAGGTGTCTTTGTTAACTAAAGGACTTTTACAACAATACGATCCCTGATAGGCCACACCTTTCTTGCATAATGTTCCTGTCTGTTGCGGCTGTCCCATTCACAAAGGAAGCAACAAAATTTAGTATACCCAGTCAAAGAATTGCAAACAAGGTCAAAAATCAAATTTAAATTGTACTTTATTTTTTCCTCGTTTAGCCATATTGTCAAATCACATATGAACAGAGTAGGCGACTGGAATTGATGAAAATAAATTTTCTTTATGCAATAACACGGCTTTTAGAGTAGTCTTGGAAGAATCGATGAAAAATCGCCATTCGTTGACTATGTGCTCATGACCGTTTACATCTTTGCAATAGCAAATGTCATCATCCATCTCAAAGTATTGAACAAGTTCTCTGTGTCTATGACGAAATTTAGATATCGGAGTATTGGGCGCTAAAAGATTCCAGGCTTTGAGTCGCGAAGCGAGCCGCTTGCGGTTGGTAAGAGCGAGATCACGTATTATATCTGAAAGTTTGAATGGTTAATTAAGTACACAATCATTCCAGATATTAATCTGAAATCTAAAGACAGAAACTATCATTTTCTGATGATCATTTACGTTATTGTTCAGTGGTTCTAAACGTGATTGATCCCCAAGCTGCACTGGTTTCGAAACTTTATTTGGATAAACCGCTGGCTAGACAAAGAAACAATGGGGATTTGTCAAGCGTGAAAGTAACAATCAGTAGTGTGATTTGTATGTTCACGCCATATTACTGGCACTCCAAAAGGCATCGACTTATGCTTCGGCGATTTTTAACCAACCTGCCAATTGATCTAACAAACTGCATTTTTTTTTTTGCATCATGAATCGAAATAAAGTTCATTGGTGGTGTTTTTTCTGGTCCTTCTTATCCGCACACGTAACAGGATCACTTTCTACAACTTCATCCTATTTTGCCTCAGTCGTTACAGTCGGTAATATCGCATCTTTTTTTTTTAGCATTATAGAATTATGCAAATTTTTAAAAAATAAAAAATGAAACGGAGCAAATAACGGTTTCCCAAAAATATATTTATTCACAAATATCTTAAGAACCCGACGTGATAGAGATAAACGGATTTCAGATTTGAAATCAGCGCAAGAAACTGACCTAAGAACACTTATTCTTATATAAGAAAGAAAAATGTTGTTTGTCAGTGTAATTAGTCTTATCTGCTAGCATGATGAAGTCCTCAAAGACTTGTCCTGAACAAAGACTACCAGCCACGCCGACGCTGCCCGTAACTCGTCAGCAATCACATAAGTAGGGCAGATATAAAGGCAAGATAGGATGAGATGCAGAATATGATATGGTGGATTTTCTTTTTTAAAGAAACTAAGGCAGTGAGTGAGAAACATTTCCTAACATGCCAGTTCAACCATTATAAAAGTTAAACTAATGTAATGATAGTTTTGGATCAATATCCGAATTTAAAATCAAATCATTTCGAGCATGCCAACCGCCTGCTTTTTTTTAATACATAGAGTAGAATAGAAAATGAATATCTCTCTCTCTCTCTCTCTCTCTCTCTCTCTCTCTCTCTCTCTCTCTCTCTCTCCAAAAAGAGCAAATTTATTCTGAGATTGGCATGAAAACCACAGGCCATTATTAAAAACAACGGCGGAAGACTGTCTAGAAATCGGAACTAAAAGCGACATTATATCCTCCAGGAATACTGTGGATTAAAAAAAAAATACTCACACAAGTAAATACGACGATATAGTAAATTGAGCGTCCGACTGATAGAGTTGTTAGAAGACATGCCTCTCGCGACAAATTTACTGGGTTCAAAACCTTGTGCAACGTCATGCTCCATTCTGCTCTTGAATTAGGGAAGGCAAACGTAGCGAGGAAGGGAACAGGTTTCCCGTCTCGTAAAGCTGAAACTAGAGTTCGTCTCTAACATTCTATTCCCCTACAGCAGTATTAGCTACGGGACCACCTCTAGCTGTAAGTAAACCAAGTAACTAACATGGTTAAGTAAATCAAGTAACTAACATGGTTAAGTAAACCCAAAGTAATCGTCACCCGTGTGTTACCGGGGCCCGAAAGGGGAGCAAAGAATAGTAACACTGCACCCTACCACGCATGTCGTAAAAGGCGACTAAGGAGGGTATGGGCATGGGGCTGTTTACCCCATCCCGTAAAAAACTTCGCACAGTGGGCTGATCACCTGCTTGCCAACCAATCTGATTACGGAAACAATGATAGATTGTTTGGTCTGTTTTTGTTCCACAAAGACGCCACTAGGCGTGGTGGAAACAGCGATAGATTGATCAATTTGTTGTTGCCCTAAGACGCCACTAGGCGTACTGGCCACATACTGCTTTGCCGGTTGATGGCTAAGGATGGAAGAAGAAGAAGAAAGTAATCGTGCACAGATGATGTGAAACACAGAGAAAGAAACTTCTTCCTTCTTCTTCCTCGTTCGCCCTGAAAAGGACGGTGGTTGCGTTGTGTCTGTTTACGCCGTAGCTGTGATATCTGCGCCTTTCGGCCGACACATCCGACTTCAGCACGGCATGTTTTGGGGACCGGGTTTGCCTTCCCTCTTCGATCCCTACTCTCTCAGCCAGACTGCAGTGATGCAGCCTGTTTCCAGGACCACCATGTGGAGGTGGAGTAGGGTCTTGGTCAGCTCTGGTTCGCTGACCCTGACGCAGGCAGTCAAGCTATGGGTCGCTGACTGCATTCTCTATTGCTGCATCTTTGGGTCCCAGAAAAAGAAACAATATTTTAAGGTTTGTTTTGGTTTTAAGGACCATCTTCACTGCACACGGACAACTCCATAAGTACTCGGATCTCCTCCCTTGGAGCACACACGGAGGATCTCAGCACAGTGCACGCACTCCGTAGCACAGGCAAGCATCCCAATGTGTATATACAGGAATCACACATTCTATAATTAATTTTGTGGTGGGTAGGTTTCCTAATTTGTAAATTTGTGCCAGGGCAGCGGCCATATGGTCTACTCTTAACGATTTCCAGCTGCCGAGGGATTTGTAACGTGCGCAACTTGTACATGGGGCCTCCTTATTTTTTCGCCCTTATCCGAGAAGACTAGGTATCTGATCTCACTACCTGTATTTCAAGGAATTTTAAAGAAAGAAAACTGGGAATCTAGAACAGTATGACATGAAGGAACAAATGCACATACAATTTACAACTACAAACAGATTATAGATCTGAACAGGCAGCAACAAAAGACAAGATGATGGTGCTTCATTCAGTAATGCACAACGACTGCGGGCACATTTAAAGAATCCACCCTCTACCCATCAAATAACAATTACCTTGACGTCCAGAAAGATTTAACCAGGGTTGTGGAGTCGGCCAAAACATTTTCCGACTCTCCGAGTCATACAATTCGGAGTCGCAGTCCGGAATTTTTTTTTTTTAACCAACTCTGACTCCACTAAAATACAACCGACTCCAAAACTCCCGACTCCATAAGCCCTGGCTCTAACAGGGGTGCCAGCCTTTTGTCCGTCCTTGTAAACTCTTGGCTTTAAGTAAAGCTTCCCATAACGCCCTATTTCATATGACAGGAAGTAAAAGTCTAGAGTTTGCGATGCATAAGTACATTAGAAAATAAATAAAGAGATTAATTACATTTTTCATCAAGCAGACTTTATTTATTCACTACATAATACCATATTTTTTTTTCTTTAGAATGATGAACTTGTTAAATGTTTTTTCTAAGCATAATCAAATAAATCAGTGAGACCGTTGATTATGTTTCTTGTCAACCAACAGTTTTACTGTTAAAAGTTTTCAAAAAGACAAACCCTTATATCATGTTCAGCCTATAATTTCTTGTCATTGGATAAGATTTAGAACAGGTCTCTCTCTCTCTCTCTCTCTCTCTCTCTCTCTCTCTCTCTCTCTCTCTCTCTCTCTCTCTCTCTCTCTCTCTCTCTCTCTCTCTCTCTCTCTCTCTCTCTCTCTCTCTCCAATCCACAATTTTTTCCCTGCAGACGCCGCCATGTTTGGGACATTTCAGCAAAATAATATAGTTATTTCCCCCGTGTGTTACAGGGGCCCGAATGGGGAGCAAAGAATAGAAACACTGTAACCTTGCATGCATGTCGTAAAAAGACACTAATGATGGTAGGGCATGAGGCAGGTTACCCCATCCTGTAGAATTGTTAAACCACTGAAACGACAACACACAACATGGACAGGTCAACTAAAGGAAATAATTTAACTCAACCATCCGTGACAGAAGGTGGTCATCTGGTAAGGCGGGCTCATGAAGCAACCGAGAGAAAGCCGAAAGGTGTATAGAACGCCGGCTAACCTTTTTTACGTCTAGGATAAATCTCCAGGATTGGCACCTGGAATGTTCATACGTTAAACGAATAAGGAAAAACTGCACAAGTCGCAACAGAAGCGAAAAATTGAAATGATGAGGAAGACATGGAGAGAACGTGAGCTGGTGTCACGTGACAGGAGGACTTGGCATGTGTTTGTTGCAGGCCTATACTACTAGGGGATCTAAAGGGTTTTGATGTTGATGAAAACAGTTACGTACCAAATATTCCCAGTACCCCTTTGACAAGATTCTCTGACCCCAGGTTGAGAACCCGTACTGTAACAAATTGAACAACGAGAGGTCGGCAAAGAAGTTCACGAGAGCTGGACGGCCAACAACCCGGATCGTCTTGCCATAGTCAACAACCATAATATGCCTGCCCCTCTTTCTCGAAGAAATACAATCTCTTACAACATGTTTAATCAATACTCACGGAATCGAACGTGCAGACCGCGGAATGTTTTTTCGTGTCAGTGGGGAATCTATTGTCTGCATCCGGGGGATGCATGCGTGAAGGCGAAACCCAAATAAGAACAATTTTCTTCTCCATTGTCATGTTTTTTTCTCTGTGTCTTCTTTTACGGTGTGTGATCTGTGTTGATAGAGTCCACAGATGCATTGTTTCATTCTTCCTCTTTTAGTGTTTTGTATTAAAGGGCTGCTTTGTTGTCTAGTTTCCTGCACAAACACTTTATAACGAAATGGTAAGCTAAAGAGGAAAGGTGCTGTAACGTAGCATTTTCTTGGTCCTTTGTCCGAATCAGTGGCGTACTGAGCAGGGTGCAGGAAGGGGGGGAGGGATGGTCTGCCCCGGGTGCCATCTGACACTATTACGACAGTACTTACTGTTAAAATATACTTGCAAGTGTGTTTATTTATCGGGGTGCCAAAAGTAGGATCCATCCCTGGTGCCAAATACTTTACGTCCGCCTCTGATCCGAGTACAAATTAATACATATTATCGCTTTCTTAAACATGGAAGGTTATTTCTGGTTTCTGCTGAGCTACAGGAATAGGTTTACCATAAAACCGAACCTCATTTCTGACATTTATTTTCTTCGTGAACACAGATTAGTAGGATTAAAGCCACCTTGATTTGACAAAAGGAGATTAGTGATGTTAAAACGAAGATTAAATCAGGTCTTTACAACAGATTAACCGGAATGAAGTCCCTTTTGATTTCACAAAGATTAATGAAATTAATGATTAATGTTTAGATTAAATCTTGACTTTACCAGTACAGATCCGTTATGCTGATTTCGTTCGCAAATCTTGGATTAATTATTTATTAATTCTCCAACAAACACTGTCGTAATTTTTGATTAGATACGCACTTGTTGGTTTTAATATCATTTAATACCGGAGTGGTTAAAGAAGTCTTACCTAAACGCGTGTTAGTATATGATTTATATTATGGTTACATGGTTATATTTTCCTACATCCAGGCGGATCATAACCCTGCGATCTAGCGGTCTGATGGTCTTACGTTCTTAAACATTCAGAGATTATTGTTGTGAAATCTTTGTGTTGTGACCCGGTGCGGTCCGCCTTCTCCATCCATGAGCGTGATCAAAACCAAGAACAATAACAATAAAATTTAGTTATAACTGGAACAGACAATACCAGAAGATTTTTCCATATATATATATATATATATATATATATATATATATATATATATATATATATATATATATATATATATATATATATATATATATATATATATATATATATATATATATATATATCAACAGCCTGCTGTGGCAGAAGTTCTATCACTATTTTTCAAACATATGACAATACGTTCGTTCCACGGGATTATACTCAAGAGAACTCACTGGTCATACTCGGTATTTCCCTCAGAGAACAGCCGATAAGTATCATTCTTTCAAATTTCCATTACGTCAGAGAGCGTCTCAGTCGCCTGAGGCTAGACCACACGGGAGCAATAGATATACATATTACTTCCTATGACGGTGCCACCACATAGAAAACTTATCCCAAAGAACTATCTGCAGTGAAAAGATGAATATCCAGGAAAATAACTAACGCATCAACTTCAGCGACTACCGGAAACTAACAGTCAGCAAACCGGATAGTCTGGGGCTGAAATTGACAAAGAATCTGACTTTGAATAGTCTTAATACGTGTTAGATTTTAATTCCATGGAATGCCTGCGTCAACGATTTGGTAAGCAAATATGAAAGTGGCCACTGTATGAATGATTGAATGAACTGGAAGTATGAAACCTAACTTTCTTTTTTTTTGGTTACCAATAACATACCAATCTTCCTTTTTATATCTCACTAATCTGAGTGTCCACTTCTTCTTCTTCTTTGATCCATAACCGCCAACCGTCAAAGCAGTCAGCGGCCATCACGCCTGGTGGCGTCTTGTAGGGCAGCAACAAATTGATTCCACTTTGCTCGGTCGGCGGCCATCCTTCGTACAGTGCCCCAACTGTGGTTCATTCTTTGCATCTCAGCTTCCACAGTTCTCCGCCAAGTTGTTTTTGGTCGGCCTCTCTTTCGCTTTCCCTCGGGGGTCCATAACATAGCTGTTCTTGCGATGGTATCAGGGTCCTTCTGAGGACATGGCCAACCCAACTCCAGCGTCTGCCAGCTATGATGGTGTGCATGTCCTCCTGGTTACTCCGAATAAGTAGTTCTTGGTTGCTGATGGTGTTTGGCCAAAAGATTCGGAGAATTTTCCTTAGGCAGATTGTGTGGAAGGAGGACAGTTTCGACATTTCCTTCTCTGTTACTCTCCAACATTCCGCACCATAGAGAAGCACAGAAAGTACGCAGCTCTCATACAGTCTTAATTTGGTGTTTGTGCTGTACTGGGAAGACTTCCAAATGTTGTTGAGAATAGCAAAGACTGTTCTCGCTTTATTCATTCTGTTGTTAATGTCCTTGCTTGTTCCGCCGTCAGGTGTTACTATGCTTCCTAGGTAAGTAAATGTGTCTGTCTGTTCTAACTTCTGGTTCCTTACTGTTATTGGCTCAGGATTGCCCACATTTAGTGTCATGACCTCTGTCTTCTTCAGATTGATGTTCAGGCCAACCTGCTGGCCATACTTATTCAGTCTATCAGTTTTGTCTTGAATGTGTTGGTGTGAATGCGCGAGCAGTGCAATGTCATCTGCATATTCCAAATCTTCCAGTGTAGAAAACGTTGTCCATCTAATTCCCCTTGGACTGCCCTCTGTTGTCTGGCGCATCACCCAATCTATGACTGTCAAAAATAATGTTGTTGATAAGGGGCATCCCTGTCGTACTCCTGTTTTCACTTCGAAAGTTACATTACTCGATCCAACACTGCACGTAAAGTTAGAATAGAGGCTTTTTATAATGGAAACAATGCGGCTGGGAATTCCATAAGCCCTCAGAATTTTCCATAGGCTGTCCCTGTGTATGCTGTCGAAAGCCTTTTCAAAATCAACAAAGTTAATGTACAGCTGTCTCTGCCATTCTGAGCACTGCTCTATAATGTTCCTGAGGGCAAATATATGATCTGCACATCTTCTGTTCTTTCTGAAGCCCGCTTGTTCTTTCCTCAGTTTATGGTCAACTGCTTTTGAAATTCTCTGGATGATTATCCTGCCTAGTATTTTGCTGGGAACTGAGAGGAGGGTAATTCCTCTCCAGTTGTTGCAGTCTGCAAGGTCGCCCTTCTTGGGCAATTTGACAATTGTTCCTTTACTCCACTCTGTTGGTGTTGTCTCAGTTTCCCAGACTTGTGCAAATAGTGGTTCTAATAGTTCTGCTGCTAGTTCAGGGTCTGTCTTGAATAGCTCAGCATTCAGATTGTCGTGACCAGGCGCTTTTCCTTTTTTTTAGCCCTTTGATAGCTGTGATAATTTCTTCTTTTCGTGGAATGTCTGTATTTACGTCTAAGTCACTTTCAGCCTCAGGAACATTCAGCTGAGTCTCTGGTGGTTCCTTATTCAGTGTTTCTCTGAAGTGCTCTGCCCACCTTGTTTCCTGCCCCTGTGCTGTGGTGATGAGATTTCCTTGCTTGTCTCTTACTAACGTTATGTTGTTTGCACCTCGTTTTCCACTGATAGCTTTAGTTATTTTATAAACTGTGCTTTGTTCATTTCTCAGTGCTGCCTCTTCTGCCTGTCTTGCAAGGTCATCCAGAAATGTCCTTTTGTTAGCACGGGTTTGACGTTTTACTTCCTTGTCCAGCTGACTGTACTGTTCACTATATATTGCCTTTAACCTGGGAGACTTAGCTTCTGTTTTCTTCCTTTTCATTTCCTTTCTCTTCGCTATGGTGTTTAGCGTTTCTGGTGTTATCCAGTCTTGGCTCTTTCTTTCCTGGAATCCCAAGCATGACTTGCTGCTTTCTTTATATATTGTTGAGATGGTGTTGAATTTCTGGTCCACATCATCGGTCTCTGTTCTTTCCTGGCTTTTGGTAATCAGATATCGTCTCTTTACGTCGACCACAAACGCTTTTCTGGTGAGGGGGTCCTTAAGTTTCGTGATGTTGTATCTTTTCTGTTTGACTGCAACTGGTCCAGCAGCTCTGAGTTTCACCTTCAGTCTTGCTACTACTAGGTGATGATCACTTCCCACATCTGCGCCTCTTCTTACTTTCACGTCTTGTAGTGCATGTCTCCATCTGCCATTGATCATTATGTGATCTATCTGGTTTTTGTCTCGTCCGTTTGGTGATTCCCATGTTAACTTGTGCACTTCTTTGTGTTGAAAAAGTGTTCCTCCGATGACCAGGTTGTTAATACTGCAGAAGCTTATTAATTTGTCCCCATTCTCATTTACTGTTCCACTGCCGCATTTCCCCATTACTCTTTCGTTATAATTATTGTGTGTTCCAACTTTCGCATTTAGGTCTCCCATTACTATAATAAGATCGTACCTGGGTACAGTTTCCATTTCCTTTTGTACCTGTTGATAGAACTCGTCCTTAATCTCTTCGTCGCTGTCATTTGTTGGTGCATAACATTGTATAATTGTGGTGTTGGTGAATCTCCCTCTCAGTCTTGCTCTTATTAGTCTGTTGTTAATGGGTTTCCATTCCAGTAGAGATCTTTCCATTCCTTTTTTAAGGATAATGGCTACACCTTCGTTGTGCTGACCGTCCTCTCTGCCAGAATAAAGTACTGTTTCCCCTGTAGCTGTTTTTATTCTCCCCATCCCTGTCCATCTGCTCTCGCTTATTCCCAGGATATGTAGTTTGTAGTTCCTCATCTCTGCTGTAATCTGTCTCAGCTTTCCTGCCTCGTTCATAGTTCTGACATTCCAAAAACCAATTCTGGTTTCGTGTTTTGCGGTCTGGGCATCCGTTTTCATGCCAGTGGCTTCCTTTCGGCTTTCACCACTGTCAGTCATACGAGCCTGAGACTCCGGATGTCCGTCCCGCATCAAAGTATTTCCATTTATTGCTGTTTCCGTAACGTGTGTGATTTTTTACACAGACAGGGGTGTCGGCCCTGTGCTAAAACCCCCAACCTGGAGGACCAGGGTACCAGCTTTTGTCTGACCCCTACCCACGCAGACCAGTCCAGCATGGTTGAACCTACCAGGAGTAAAACTCCCACTGGCATAGCTCTGGGGATTGTCAGGGTACACAAGCTGCCATACCGCTACAAGGTATAGGTACCATTGATGGCAGTGAGTGTCCACGGGATAGGTTAAATTAGGGACTTGTTCACTACCCGTCCTGACTATTCCGTACCCCACTGTTAATTTTTGATCTCTTTTGGTTAACTACCTCTGTTGGGATTTTCCTTGTTTTCCTTTACAAGAGGGAGGGCCTATTGGATTATATTTCATTTTTTTTTTTGTCTGTAAACTATACTTCATTGATGTAAATGCTTTTTTTGATGTTGTGATATTTCTAGTGAAAAATAAACATAATAAACCTTAAGCTATAGTGTTAGTCAAAACTCTACCCTTATATGTTATCCATAGTTTGTTTTCACGTTTGTACGTATTTGTCACAAAATTATGTGTACCTGAGTGTAGTGTAACTTGTATTTGTTTGTACAAGGAGAGAAAGTGCGTCTAATTTAAATATAGTCGTAAAGATAGGCTGGATTAGAGCAATTACTAAATCCAGAGACTGTTCTTTTTTCTTACACTATCACCCCTCGTTATCAAGAAAAACTATTTCTTACACCTTACTCTCACATAGTTAACACTATCACCTTTGCTCGGACGGGACCATAAATATCTCAGACCTATCTTATCAAAAATTACGACACACACACACAAAAATTCACGCTAAGTCCTCATATCGCGTGCCATCCGCTCAAGGCTACTCCACGTCCCCTATACCCTTTAATTCATGCACTCAGTTCTCTTTTCCGTGTGTATGTGTTTTTTTTTTTTCAGTTTTCCTCTTCCCCTCTTACCCCGGGTACAACAACAAGTGCAATGCTTTGCTATCAACAGGTTTTCTCAATGTGAATCCTGGATTATAATAATAGCTCCTTCTGTCATAAATGACTAAGGGAATACACCTCTGAGGTGTCAGCCCTCAGCTGCTTACTCTCCTGGTGTTCATTTCGACCTATTTTTCTCTCTTCTGCTTGTTGTGGGAACTCCTTTTCGCTCAATTTGATGTGGCGCCAAAGAGAGCATCCCCACTTGATGCGATCAGCAGCTTCATCCTCCCAAGTTGCTGGATTTATATCCAGCGCCCTTATGTCTGTCTAGCACACATATTTGAATCTCCGCTGCGATCGCTCAGCTGTTCTTTAGCCATCTGCCAGTTGTCCGTAGAAGGTATCTTTTACATTATGAGGTCTCCAGCCTCACGCATAACCTTATATTAATCACATCTTTCAATATGCCTTCAGTATCAGGAGTCGTCCTCCTCTGAGACACTCGGAATCTACACGGAGCTAATTCATAATCATCATCATCTCCCCAAGAAGCTTGAGCCTTCATCAAATTCCGGCCAAACCATCATCCTTGTGCCGGCTGCTCAAGGTCCATCCTTGTGCCGGATGCTCAAGGTATCCTTGTGCCTGCTGCTCAAAGTCCATTCTTGTGCCTGCTGCTCAAGGTCCATCCTTGTGCCTGCTGCTCAAAGTCCATCCTTGTGCCTGCTGCTCAAGGTCCATCCTTGTGCCTGCTGCTCAAGGTCCATCCTTGTGCCTGCTGCTCAAGGTCCATCCTTATGCCTGCTGCTCAAAGTCCATCCTTGTGCCTGCTGATCAAAGTCCATCCTTGTGCCTGCTGCTCAAAGTCCATCCTTGTGCCTGCTACTCAAGGTCCATCCTTGTGCCTGCTGCTCAAGGTCCATCCTTGTGCCTGCTGCTCAAGGTCCATCCTTGTCTCCTTTATCCAGTTCATTTGATTCTACAGTTCTCTTCAGCATGTGTGTTTTTTTTTTTTTTTGGTCTTCATCTACCGCTCTTACCCAGGGATTTCCAGGACAAGGACTGCCTTGTAATGTTATCAACATGCTTCCTCAATGTGTGTCTTATCCGTCGCCAGTGTTATTTGTTTCTTCTCTTGTCTCCTGTTCCAATAGCACTTGGCTATTTGGTAGCGTTAAAATCACCTGGAAGAATTGAAATTTAAAAAACAGCATAGCAGTAACAGACAATCTTGCATGTCTACACGTCATTATTGTCCTTTTCGCTCCCTGTGGAGCATGAAATCACCATTGTAACTGGCCCCCTTAATTACTTTGGTCACATTAAACGTCATAGTGGTTTAGAAAGAGCAGTGGTGGAGGGTATGGTACCTGTAAGGCGAGGCAGGGGCCGGCCACGACGACGGTGGACAAAGGACATTGAAGACACCTTGAATACGACAATGGAGGAGGCGGGAAGGCTGGCTTGAGATCGAGAGTCTTTCAGGCGGGCTGTGATGAGAGCGACGTTCTGCAAAGGACATGCTACATGATGATGAACTGTCCCCCTTACATGAAGCCTGCACATGCGCTTGCAGGGATGGTTCTGTAGCAATTTGTTTAACAAGACGAGGTTGCCAGACCCCATACACAAAACCATATTAGTCCCCTTGTACGACATGCTTGCGGGAGCAGAAGTCTTCTTATTTCTTTGAATCTTAAAGAGACCCCTAGGGAATTACACGGGGCATTCACACACCCTACATTACATATTTTTGTTCACACACCCTACATTACATATTTTTGTTCACACACCCTACATTACATATTTTTGTTCACACACCCTACATTACATATTTTTGTTCACACAGACAAGAAAATGTTCCTGTCTCAAATGCCTGTTTAACATAAATCAGTGTTTAACATAAACGCGTGTTGAACATAAATGCGTGTTTAACATTAGACAAATATAAGCGAAAGGGCAGCAACGAGAAGAAATGTTTAGACTATTCTGAGGAGCTCAGGAAATGTCTCGAGTTTGTTTTTCTCGCCTTAACATCAGCTACACCTTAAGACCTTCGTGCACACCTGCCAACTGGTGACCTACATATGAAACTAGAGCACGGTGAGCGTGTACCGGTGGTATTCTTGAGGTAAATTAGTGGACGTTCGTACATGTGCGTATGTGTATGGTGGGTGAGTGAGAGAGCGAGAGAACGAGAGACAGAGGGGCCGAGTAGGAGAGATGAAGAGTGTGTGAAAGAAAAGTGATTGACGTTTTGCAAGAAGAGATAAAAAACACAGCTATGCTAAACAACCTACCATAAAAAAGACCTTTTCACAACAATAAACAGACAAAAGCTGAAATGATATTACATGTCACGATCGCGTATCCTACTAAAGATTTTTCGTAGAGGCACAGTTCCAGCCTGAAGAAGACTGGATGGATAGACAGAAAAAAAAGAAATTATTTGGCAACATAAAAGAATGGACAAATCTACTTGTCCTGAAATTATACAGACCAATTACAGAATAGAATACAGTGCTGCCATAATAAGCACTTTCATAAATGGGTGCTTGTGTAGAATAGAAGGATTAAAATGGTATTACAAGGTTACCAAAGTGGAACTGAGGACAAGAACTAGACAAGTGCCAGTGGAACAAGAGATGAGAAGAAGACGACGGCGATGGATAGGACACACACTGAGGAAACATGTTGATAGCATTACAAGGCAGTCCTTGTTCTGGAACCCCCAGGGCAAGAGCGGCAGAGGTAGACCAAGAAGCACATGGAGAAGAGAACTGGAAACAGAGGTGAAAATGATGAGAACGTGAAAAGAACTTGAAATGATGGCACGTGACAGAAGAACTTGGCATGTGTTTGTTGAAGGCCTATGCTCCTTGGGGAGCGGTGGGTTACGAATGAATAAATAATGAGCAAGTGTTATGGGACAACCCAATTCAAGTTAAAAATAAATAAATTAATTAAAAAAAATATATAAAGACATTTTGTTCAGTCATACATCATTTCTTTCGAATTTCTTATATACCGGCTTTATCGGATTGTCTTTTATTTCCGTTCCGTCTGAATGTTCTATATTCCCAGTTCAAGTGAATGTTTTATATTCCGGCATCATCAAAATGCTATTAATAGGTTTTCTCAGTAGTGTGTGTCCTATCCATCTCTAGCGTCTTCTTCTCATCTCTGGCGCTTGTCTGGTCTTGCAGTGAAATGTCCGGGCTCCCTCGCTAATTCTTGCAGTTTAGTATAGCTTACTATGTTAACTTGTGTAAAAAATGTGTGTTAATGTAACGGACGAAAAAAAAATGAGCTACATAAGGTAAAATCAAACTATATGCAGAACAACGTACAAGTGGGCTGTACATTTGCTGATCATTGTGTCAGGACAGTGATTCCGACTATCAGGACCAGCATTTATTTATTATTTTTTTTCTTCAAATAAGTGTCAATATTTTTTGAAGAAGTCAATTTCTTCTTCTTTTACCACGTTCCAGGCTATCGCCGGGGGCAGGGCAGACCTAACTCCTCATACTCCCCTCAGTAGACCACTACTGACTGGGAGTGCATAACAGCAAGTAAACTCACTTGTACAAAGAAAGAATGATAAGAAACAGCACCTTCTCTCGCACGTTCAAAAATCTCTGAAATTAGTTTAGAAAACCTAGATAAGAGTGGCAAGGTAAAAAAACGTATAGTCACGTGTTCACGTTCTTAGCACAATAAGCTAAAAATATCTGTGTGGTACGATTCCAGAACACACGGAGAAATTTACACTGCAATCTGTTCTATTTCTGATTCGCTCGCAGCAGCATGACTGTGAGAACGAGGCCTACGTAAGACAACGTAAGAATATACACTTTTCTAGATCGAATTGGCAGAGTTGATATACCGCTTGCCTCTCGTGGCTAAGTTACTGGATTCCGAGTTCGAAACCTGGTAGCGAGACCTTTCAGTCTACCCAGCCGTAAATGGGAACGTGATTATGTTCTTGGGTTATAAAGTCGGCAAAAGTATCCAGGAATGAAACTAGTCGCTCCAGCATTTAAAGGTGGACAAAGTGAACTCTCTAACACTTCATTCGATTACAGCAGTATCTGTTACACGATTCTATTACCTTTAGACTGTGAAGTTCTTGTGGGAGAATTAATAACACGATTCTATTATCTTTAGATAGTGAAGTTCTTGTGGGAGAATTAATAACACGATTCTATTACCTTTAGATAGTGAAGTTCTTGTGGGAGAATTAATAACACGATTCTATTACCTTTAGATAGTGAAGTTCTTGTGGGAGAATTTATAACACGATTCTATTACCTTTAGATAGTGAAGTTCTTGTGGGAGAATTAATAACACGATTCTATTACCTTTAGATAGTGAAGTTCTTGTGGGAGAATTAATAACACGATTCTATTACCTTTAGATAGTGAAGTTCTTGTGGGAGAATTAATAACACGATTCTATTACCTTTAGATAGTGAAGTTCTTGTGGGAGAATTAATAACACGATTCTATTACCTTTAGATAGTGAAGTTCTTGTGGGAGAATTAATAACACGATTCTATTACCTTTAGATAGTGAAGTTCTTGTAGGAGAATTAATAACACGATTCTACTACCTTTAGATAGTGAAGTTCTTGTAGGAGAATTAATAACACGATTCTATTACCTTTAGATAGTAAAGTTCTTGTGGGAGAATTAATAACACGATTCTATTACCTTTAGATAGTGAAGTTCTTGTGGGAGAATTTATAACACGATTCTATTACCTTTAGAAAGTGAAGTTCTTGTGGGAGAATTAATAGCACGATTCTATTACCTTTAGATATTGAAGTTCTTGTGGGAGAATTAATAACACGATTCTATTACCTTTAGATAGTGAAGTTCTTGTGGGAGAATTAGTAACACGATTCTATTACCTTTAGATAGTAAAGTTCTTGTGGGAGAATTAATAACACGATTCTATTACCTTTAGATAGTGAAGTTCTTGTGGGAGAATTAATAACACGATTCTATTACCTTTAGATAGTGAAGTTCTTGTGGGAGAATTAATAACACGATTCTATTACCATGGCAAGATGGCAAGAGAACAGTTGGGCGACCACAGCTGAGGTTCAAAGATGTGTGCAAGAGAGATATGAGGGCACTGGACATGGATCCAGCAACATGGGAGGATGAAGCTGCCGATCGCACTAAGTGGCGATGCTATTTACGGCACCACCTCAGATTGGGCGAAGAGAGGCTCACACAAGAAGCAGAGGTGATGAGAAAACGTCGAAAGGAGCACCAGGAAAATAAGCAGCTGAGGGCTGCCACCTCAGGGGCGCATTCCCATAGTCAGTTATGACTGAAGGGGCTATTATTATTATTATTATTATTACCTTTAGATAGTGAAATTCTTGTGGGAGAATTAATAACGGAACCATGACTGTTTTGCGCACGACTTACCGACGGAACCCGGAGTTTTTAACTGGAAGAATTAGCGAGGGAGCCCAGACATTTCACTGCAAGAACCAGACAAGCGCCAGAGATGAGAAGAAGACGCTAGAGATGGATAGGACACACACTACTGAGAAAACTTATTAATAGCATTACCTGGCAGCCATTGTTCTGGAATGCCCACGGTAGGAGAAGTGGAGGAAGAAAAAAAGAAGACACGGAGAAGAGAAATGGAAACAGACATTAAGGGGATGAAGATGACTGTTACGTACATTTATTACCTAAGGGGGTAGTCTTCGGTCCTGCCAAATGTACGCACCAGTCTTAATATAGTTATATTATTTGTGCGTTCGATTGATTCACGCACTGACGTGCACAATGCAGTGTGAGTTGCTTTGGACGCACGGGTAACCTAGTTTAGGGATGGTGACGTCATGTTTTGTATGGGGCAGTACGGACGATGTTGATGTCCGTGGAATATTTCTTGTATTCGTGGCAAGTTAGTGGAAGCCATTATTTCTACTGATATATATATATTGGTCTTCATGTCGAAGCCAATAGTGGAAGTATCATGTAAGTGTCGCCCCATTTCACATTGAATGTTTATTGATTTTAATTGAAGTATCAGGCCGCTCCTAGTTATGGTCTAGCGGGAATCCATCGTAGTATGTCATTCCTAGAATGGACAAACGGAGTCGATTGCCTTGTTTGAATTACCGTAGAGGGAGGATACCTACGAGGAAACGAAGTTAATTGATTTTGTATGCTTCACATGTTTTAATATGCCGTTTCGCCAATGCCAAAGTCATGGCATGGATTTTGGGAGAGGTTAGTCAACAGAAGACTCTAACCTGATTGTATTGCCGTGTCTGACTTTGTCTGGATTATATATATGCTACATAAGTATTGTATGAAGAAAGTCTGGGAATTTTACGAGTATGATATCAAAGATTGATCCTCGAACATGAATCCGTTTACCACGATAGACGTCCTTGGAAGAAGGTCAACGGACTTCATTGTAAATGTATATTAGCGGAGAACAGAAGTGATCCTCAGCTCACTTGGATAGAAGAGGACTTGATTGTTGAAGAATCTCCAAGAATTTAAGAGTATGATCAGCAACTTTAAAGTATGACATTTGCATCTGTAATCTGTAACCATGATCGTCTTGTGTGTTCCACTCCGTATGTGTCACGTTAAATAAAATATATGTACAGTCATCACAGACTTGTGTGCTGCCAGTAAGTGACCAGTTAAATACTACTTGTTGGAGTTCGTTTTTGAAGAACATTTTCTGACATTTTGTTTCTTTGCAACCATTCGCGTAATGAAGGTCTTTAACATTAGAATGAACGGACCCAACAGTAAATGGTATGCCAGTGTGGTCTGGAAATAAATAATTTCACAGGAACGTACTCAATCCAAGTATCGGTTGAAAAGAAGATTTGAACTTTCAAGGCGACAACATCTCAAACTTGGAACCTAGTGTGACGATGAATCAGAATCAACTTACGGTTACCAAATGCTCAAGGTCATCAATCAACCTCCACGTCAAGTTTTACAGTGACTGACTGCCTTGGGATCACCTATTCGTCATTATTACGTGCGAGCTGTTGTTATATACGCAGAGCGAAGTATTTTATCCTCAGACGTACATCCACGGAGACGAGGCACATTGTTTTTTCCCGGCACACGCGAGATGAGTATAACGTGCTTTCGTTGTACATTTTATTACTTTTAGCTGTGCCTTCTATAGTTATGTCCATCTTTACATTTTCCATGTTATATGTTATATGTTGTACATTCGTCGTGGGAGGTAGGGAGGTTGATCTGACGAACGAGATCCATCTCGAAGCCAATTCGGGCTCTTCGTCAGACGTTCTGTAGGGCTCAACTTGTAAGTTTCAATTGAGCGATAATTCCGGTCCAAGGCTAGAAACCTTGCCGAAGTTCCGATCGCTAATTGTTCCTTATGATAGTATCTGTTTAGCTGTTTCGTCACGTTTACTTGTTGTTTTTGGTAGTTATTTTTACTCGTATTTAGTTTTATGATGAATTTTGTTTGTATTATGCGTCCGTCTCACCTTTCCTGTCGTTCAGTTTTTTACAAAACCTATGTTTTTTACACTGTGTTGTCAATTGTCCTGTTGAGTATCTGATCGTAGTTGTCATCGTAAATTTTTACGATATTCTATTTTAGTTATACATTTCTAATTTTGTTGATTTCTACGATTGTGTTCACTCGTCTTTGATTATCGTGTCTTGTCGGTAATGTTTCTATTGTCTTTCACGTTGTTGATTTCATGACATTTCATTACATAAATTACTATATTGATTATTGATATATTTCATAACTATATGATAACAAAAGATACCGTTCTAGGACAGGAACGAAGAACACTTGTTATAGTAACAAGGTTAATTAATTTACATTGATTAATTATCATTTTATAAATCAAGAGTATTGTGACTACTTATAAAGCATAATGTATTCACTAGATTATTTCATTAAGCAAGCAAAAGCTCTTCAGATGGCTCCTGATGAAGCAAAAGCATTTGCACTTGCAGAATATAAGAAAGCTCAAGAAATAGAAGCCGAACAGAGAAAGTTAGAAACTTTAAGGCTAGAAAAACTTCAATTTCAGGCAGATCAAAAACGGAGGAGAATGAGAAAAAAATCTGAGGAGAATGAGAAAAAAATGAGATTAACTGCTGAGGAGGATGAAAAGAAGAGGAAATTTATAGCTGAGGAAGAGGAGAAAAAAAATGAGATTAGCCGCTGAATTAGAAGAGAAACGATTTCAGCGAGAGGCAGAACAGAAGCAAAGGGAGGCTGAAGAAAGACTTAAAATTGAGATGGAAGTTAAACAAAAGGAAATGGAAAATAAACAAAAGGAAATGGAAGAAAGAAGATTAATAGCTGAACAAAATACATTACGACTTCAGCTTGAGATGGAAGAGAATGATAGAAAACGACAGCATGAACTGAAATTAGCAGAGTCAGAATATGAGAGACTTAGGTTAACTCAGGAAGCTAATTCTCAGAGAACTTTTGAAAGCCAAACTTCATCCAGACATGATCATTTTAAGGAAATTCACCTTAAATTACCTAAATTTAATCCCCCGTCGGATGACGTAATATTTTTCCTAGATAGATTTGAGGCCACTTGTAGGTCTTATAACGTGGATAAAACACTGTATTGCACATATTTATCCAGGTTACTTACTGGGGATGCTTTAGCAGTTTATCATACTACCAGTATTAATGAGAAGAATGATTATAATGCTCTTAGAGCCGCACTTCTGAAGAAATTTCAAATGACAGAAGATGAATACCGATTAAGATTTCGTACATTGCTACCGCAATCAAGCAGAAATTTCAGTGATTTTTCTGTCACAAATACGACTAACCCTAGAAAGATGGATCGAATTATCCAAAATTGAAAAGTCGTATGAAGGTCTCTTCGATTTACTGATGCGCGATAAGGTACTATCGTCTGTAAATCCTACATTTCTCGCATTTTTACACGAACGGAAACCTTTATCAATGAAAGACTTAGAAGAACATGCAAAAAATTTTTGCACTGCTCACCCAACCATGGATCTAAGTAATGCACAGATTAAGAATGAATTGCCTGTTGCTTTTGCAGCACAACAAAACAATTTTTTCACGAAATCGTTCCTTTAGTGCTGACAGGTATGTCAATAAGGGAAATAATTACAATTTTAACAATGATAACTTTTACAAAGGGAAGCAATTTCAACAATCTGCTCCATTTAATGTTTCTTGGAACCAAGCTCACAGATCGCGAGATTTTGGTAACAATAATTTTAAAAATAATCAAGGACATTATAATAAACAAAACTGGAGATCAAGATCTCAGGGTCCGCAAAACAGACAAGGTTCTTGGAATAAAAATTTTAAAGAACATCATAACTTTAATTATACAAATTATCGGACTCATCCAAATTTTAACTCAAGCAGAAACGACAATTATGGCAATTTTAATGCAAATAATCAAAATCGATCGCGTCGTAGAGATAGAACGTCGAGTAATACGGGTAGACATTCTAATGTCTCTTTAATTGATACACAGGCTAACATTGAACAGGGTAAAGTAGCTGAAACTCACAATGCTATGTCTTGTTCTCTTGATTGTACCCAGGTGAAAGACTGTCCAGAATGCTCGACTCTTTTCCAGCCTAAGGCGATCACGACGCTGCGTTGCGGACATACCTTGCCTAGTCTACCTGTAGTCTGTACGGCCACTGCTGCGTCAGTACACCAGGGACAGGGCTCTCTTAAGTTTAACAAGGGATTTGTCAACAACATTTCATGCTCTCTCCTATTTGACTCAGGTTGTAGTACTGTGGGCGTCCGGACTTCGCTGATCAACCCAAGTTGTGCCACGGGCAGGGTTGTCAAGTGTGTGACTTTTGGTGGCACCGTTGAAACATTTCCCACTGCTATTATTGACCTTAATACACCATTTTTTTTCAGGAAAGATCCAGGCATGTCTCCTTCCGAATCCAATTTGTGATTTAATACTTGGTCGCATACATGGTATTAAAGAGTGTACACCACAGCAAATTGCTGAATGGGAAGAGCGACATATTCAAACTGCAAATGCAGTAGTGACTAGAGCGCAAGCTACTAATATGTCGCATGATACACCTATTGAACCTACAGTTCATACCACTTGTGATGATGATGCTCCTATTTCACGGGAGTTGTTTGCAACAAACTTGCAAAATCTAGACATGACTTTATACTTAAAAATGGGATTTTGGTTAGAGTAATACGGGAAAAGGATTCATCCTTATGTTATCAGATCTTAGTCCCATCCTCTATGAGATCTCGTATATTACGACATGCGCATGACTCGCAATGTGCGGGCCATATGGGTTTTTCGCGTACCAAATCCAGAGTGCTTTCGGCATTCTACTGGCCAGGCGTCCATAGCGACATCACTCTCTATTGTCGGTCCTGTTTGATATGTCAGGAAGTTAAGGTACGGGGTCCATTTCATGCGGCTCCTATTCAAGCTGCGGACATCCCGATTAGACCATTTGATAAAATGGCTATAGACATTATTGGTCCCATGCTTCCATCTGCTAGAGGGCATACGCATATTCTTACGTGCATTGATATGTGCACTCGTTGGCCTGAGGCCATCCCTCTCAAGAACACTTCATCTGCCAGTGTAGCAGAGGCATTGATGTTAATCTTCTCACGCATTGGTTTTCCACGGAAAATCTTGTCGGATCATGGGGTTCAGTTCATTTCTGAATCCATGTCTCAAGTTATGAAGACATTAGGTATAGACAGATCTCTTAGTTCTATTTATCATCCGATGTCAAATGGGTTAATTGAGCGTCTCAATAGGACACTCAAGCAGTTGTTGGGTAAGATGACCCAAGATCATCCCCAAGACTGGGATCGGGTCATACCCGCTGCTCTGTTCGCGTATCGCGAAGTACAAAATCAAGCCACGGGGTTTTCTCCATTCCAGCTAGTTTTTTTGCATGCAACCACGCTGTCCGATGTCGTTAATCCACGACTTATTGGTTGACGAGAATATTGAAGAGGAAACTCAATCCTCTTATGAGTATGTGATCTCTCTGAGAAAGAGAATCATAGATGCTTGTAGACTAGCTACTGCATCATCCGAACAAGCCAAAGAAAAAAGCTCGTCTATTTGCAAACAAGTATAGACGTCTTCGCCAGCTTATTCCTGGTGACGAAGCTTTTGTATTACTCCCTGCGCATAACAATCGTCTTTTAATTACCTGGAGAGGTCCTTTCAGGATCATCTCAAGAATATCCGATGTCGACTACATCATTGATGTTAATGGTAAACATAAAACCTTCCACATTAACATGTTGAAGGAGTATTACTCACGTCCTGATTATCTACAGTCAGTGTTCCAGGCAACTGACGATCCTACACCTCCTATTCAACACTATTCTAGTTTGTCAGTCATCCAAGAAGAAGAATCTTCTTTCGATGATGTACAACTACCAATACCAGTTGTACCACTCCATTCCACTGAGAAATGGAATGATGTTACAATCTCATCTACTCTTTCGGCTGATCAACGTCAGCAAGTCTCTAATATTCTACACTCGTATGAGGATGTCCTCACTGACATCCCAGGTCATACGTCAGTCATCCAACATGACATTATTCTGACTGACGATACGCCTATTCGAGTTCGCCCATATCCTATCCCTTTACACTTTCGTGATAAGGTTGATAAGGAATTGGATGAGATGCTTCAATTAAATATAATTGAACCATCTTCATCACCCTATTCTTCTTCTATGGTAATCATTAGGAAGAAGGACAACAATATACGTCTTTGCGTAGATTACAGGAAATTAAACAAAGTTACAAAATTCGATGCGGAACCGTTACCTCTTTTAGACGACTTATTGGAGAAATTATCTCATGCCACATTCTTTTCGAAATTTGACCTTTCAAAGGGCTATTGGCAAGTGCCACTCACTCCTAAAGCAAAGCCATTCACCGTTTTCTCGACGCCACGGGGTCTTTTTCAATGGAATTTTATGCCATTCGGATTAATGAATGCGCCAGCTACCTTTGTACGCATGATGCGCCGCATATTGTCTCATCGTCCCGATGTCATTACTTATATAGATGACATCTGTTTTTTCAGTGACTCTTGGGATGAACATATTCATGGATTAAAGCTTTACTTTCTACCTTACGGGATTATAACTTAACAGCGAAACCTTCAAAGGCTTTTGTCGGTTTTCATGACATCTCATTTCTGGGTCACCGCATAGGTCATGGTTTCATGTATACAGAAGACAGTAACGTCTCTAAAATTTTAAACATCTCGGCACCTAAGACAAAAAAACAAGTTAGATCTCTTTTAGGACTAATACAGTTCTATTCAAAATTCATCCCTCATTTGTCTACTATAACTGCACCTTTTTCGTCTCTACTGAAGAAAGGCACATCTAATGTAATAAAGTGGTCGCAGGATCACCAAACGGCGTTAGACTATATAAAACGATTTTTTTCAAATGAACCTTTTTTGAGGTTGCCTAACAAAAATCTCACTTTCATTCTTCGCAGTGATGCATCTTCTTACGCTATTGCTGCAGTTTTGATGCAGGAATATAACGGCACCTTATTTCCGGTGATGTACGTGTCCAGAAAACTTACGGAGAGCGAACTCAAATACTCCGTTCTGAATAAAGAGCTCCACGCATTAGTGTGGGCAATCACAAAACTGGAACGTTACCTCCTCGGCTCACACTTTGTGGTGGAATCTGATCAAAAAGCTCTTACCTCACTGAACACGAAGAACGTTAAATCATCGAAGTCAGCGCGTTACGCTATAGCGCTTCAACCATTCAATTTTGAAATACGAGCTATTCCTGGAGTGAAGAATGTGTTCGCAGACTGTTTGTCGAGATGCCCAAGCGAACTTGACGAAACTAAACCACTTCCAGATGTTGAAACATCCTCACCGATAACATGAATAACTTTGTACAGTATCATTGATTGTACATCTATAAAGACTGTTTATATAACTGAAGTATTCGTATAAGTATAACTTTCAGTATATACTTACTTATAGATTATAACATTACTTCTTGTGTAGTAACATTTTATTAGTACGTGAACATTGATACTATAGTAACGTTTTATTAGAACGGGAACAGTGGTATTAGAGTAACATTTTATTAGTACGTGAACATTGGTACTACAGTAACTTTTTATTAGTATGGAAACATTGTTAAGAGCAAGAAATATACATTTGTTATTCTTATGGAACATATTACACTACATATCGTGTTCGAGAATATATTTTATCGTGTATGGAACATTGAGAACATCGTCTCGTCGATTACTAACTAGTTGTAACTGAACATTGATATATTGATAGTGATATTGGAATTACTTAGAAAATATTAGTAACTGGTTATTTGTTAGTAATTAAGAAATATATAAATTAGAATAATTCAATTTAATCTATTTAATTGATTATGGATCACACACATACTAACTCTCTTAGTTGTCACGTAATACCTGCATTCACGGGTCTTAGTTATGATATCTCACTGTTAGATCACTAGTCAACCGTACTAGTGTTAGAAAACATTAAGGGTGTTGATTCTTAAAGTGTTTAATTTTGCATTGCTTCATTTTTGCACATTGTATTTTCAATTTTTCTGTTTTATTGATTCTCTTGTCATTGATCATCATCAGTGTTGCTGTTCATTTTCATTTTTGAAAATCATATGTTTCAAATTTCTTTTTGAAAACTTAGTTGAATTTTATTATCATCTTTTTTTTATGGTTTTTTCATTTTTCATTTTCAACTTGTTTTTACTTCGAATATTACCACATCGTTCCAAAGTAGGTCGAGTGTGGATGTGTGCTTTAATGCATACTATCATTTAGTTATATTGATTTCGTTTAATATTCTTTTCTTAATATGGTATAACTTTATGCATTTCATATATCTTGTGGTAGTTTTGACTCACCTCTCTCAGGTACTAAGTTCAAAAAAAAATAATAGAATTAATTTTTTTAAGGGGAGGTAATAAGGGAGCTGTTACGTACATTTATTACCTAAGGGGGTAGTCTTCGGTCCTGCCAAATGTACGCACCAGTCTTAATATAGTTATATTATTTGTGCGTTCGATTGATTCACGCACTGACGTGCACAATGCAGTGTGAGTTGCTTTGGACGCACGGGTAACCTAGTTTAGGGATGGTGACGTCATGTTTTGTATGGGGCAGTACGGACGATGTTGATGTCCGTGGAATATTTCTTGTATTCGTGGCAAGTTAGTGGAAGCCATTATTTCTACTGATATATATATTGGTCTTCATGTCGAAGCCAATAGTGGAAGTATCATGTAAGTGTCGCCCCATTTCACATTGAATGTTTATTGATTTTAATTGAAGTATCAGGCCGCTCTTAGTTATGGTCTAGCGGGAATCCATCGTAGTATGTCATTCCTAGAATGGACAAACGGAGTCGATTGCCTTGTTTGAATTACCGTAGAGGGAGGATACCTACGAGGAAACGAAGTTAATTGATTTTGTATGCTTCACATGTTTTAATATGCCGTTTCGCCAATGCCAAAGTCATGGCATGGATTTTGGGAGAGGTTAGTCAACAGAAGACTCTAACCTGATTGTATTGCCGTGTCTGACTTTGTCTGGATTATATATATGCTACATAAGTATTGTATGAAGAAAGTCTGGGAATTTTACGAGTATGATATCAAAGATTGATCCTCGAACATGAATCCGTTTACCACGATAGACGTCCTTGGAAGAAGGTCAACGGACTTCATTGTAAATGTATATTAGCGGAGAACAGAAGTGATCCTCAGCTCACTTGGATAGAAGAGGACTTGATTGTTGAAGAATCTCCAAGAATTTAAGAGTATGATCAGCAACTTTAAAGTATGACATTTGCATCTGTAATCTGTAACCATGATCGTCTTGTGTGTTCCACTCCGTATGTGTCACGTTAAATAAAATATATGTACAGTCATCACAGACTTGTGTGCTGCCAGTAAGTGACCAGTTAAATACTACTTGTTGGAGTTCGTTTTTGAAGAACATTTTCTGACATTTTGTTTCTTTGCAACCATTCGCGTAATGAAGGTCTTTAACATTAGAATGAACGGACCCAACAATGACACAGAAAGACCTTGAGCTGATGACACAGAAAGACCCTGAGCTGATGGCACAGAATGATGGCACAGAAAGACCTTAAGCTGATGACACAGAAAGACCTTAAGCTGATGACACAGAAAGACCTTGAGCTGATGGCACAGAAAGACCTTAAGCTGATGGCACAGAAAGACCTTGTGCTGATGACACAGAAAGACCTTGAGCTGATGACACAGAAAGACCTTAAGCTGATGACACAGAAAGACCTTGAGCTGATGGCACAGAAAGACCTTGAGCTGATGGTACAGAACATGAAGACTTGGTATACGTTTGTTGGAGGCCAATGTCTTGGAGGGGATGAACTGTGGAAGAAGAAGATGCTGTATTTATACCTAATTAGATATCGACTGAGTCGACAGCATTTAAAGTCATTTTTTTTTTAAATCCCTACGGTAAAAGAATATAGAGGGAGATAAAAAAAAAACATGCTGAGAATGAAATTAGACACAGACATGACGGGGTTAAAGAAGAAATGGACAGACTTTGAACGAATAGTACAGGTCAAGGAACGTTTGACGTGTATTTATTGAAGGCTCGTGCTCCATTGTCAGTTGAAAAGTATTGAATAAATAAATGAATGAATCAACGAATGAATGAATCAATGAATGAATGAAATATCGACTGTCTTGCCGGACACGATATATTATTTTATCGTTTGTGTGTTAGTCAAATCAAACATGTATTGGAAAGAGGTCGTTAGAACGGACAACTAGAGATTCGTTGCAAATATAATTTTTAAAGCAGTTCTGTCAAAGAACTGTGCTACCTCCTCTGTCAAAAAACTGTGTTACCTCATCTGTCAAAGAACTGTGTTACCTCCTCTGTCAAAGAACTGTGTTACCTCCTCTGTCAAAGAACTGTGTTACTTCCTCTGTCAAAGAACTGTGTTACCTCCTCTGTCAAAGAACTGTGTTACATTCTCTGTCAAAGAACTGTGTCACATCATTCTGTCAAAGAACTGTGTTACCTCCTCTGTCAAAGAACTGTGTTACCTCCTCTGTCAAAGAACTGTGTTACCTCCTCTGTCAAAGAACTGTGTTACCTCCTCTGTCAAAGAACTGTGTTACATCCTCTGTCAAAGAACTGTGTTACCTCCTCTGTCAAAGAACTGTGTTACATCCTCTGTCAAAGAACTGTGTTACCTCCTCTATAAAAAAAACTATGTTACCTCCTCTGTCAAAGAACTGTGTTACCTCCTCTGTCAAAGAACTGTGTTACCTCCTCTGTCAAAAAACTGTGTTATCTCCACTGTCAAAGACCTGTGTTACCTCCTCTGTAAAGGAGCCGCGGTAGCATAGTGGTTAGTGCACTGGCTTCCTAGCGCAGTGGTCTATGGTTCGATCCCCAGATGAGGCGGAAAATTTTTAGGCCACAAACGGCTCCTGGGTTGACCCAGCCCCAAATGGGTACCAGAGCTACTCTGGGAAGGTTAAGGCGGCCGGCGTGATGCCGACCACATCACCCCTCGTGTGCCGACGGTCAAGATAATATGGGCCTAACACCATATTCCCAATATGCCTCAATGGGCGTGTAACGGGTTCCTTTACCTTTTTTTACCTCCTCTGTAAAAGAACTGTGTTACCTCCTCTGTCAAAGAACTGTGTTACCTCCTCTGTCAAAGAACTGTGTTACCTCCTCTGTCAAAGAACTGTGTTACCTCCTCTGTCAAAGAACTGTGTTACTTCCTCTGTCAAAGAACTGTGTTACCTCCTCTGTCAAAGAACTGTGTTACCTCCTCTGTCAAAGAACTGTGTTACCTCCTCTGTCAAAGAACTGTGTTACCTCCTCTGTCAAAGAACTGTGTACCTCCTCTGTCAAAGAACTGTGTTACATCCAGTGGCGTACTAAGTGGGGTGCGAGGGGTGCGGTCCACCCCGGGTGACAACCAGGTCGGGGTGCCATCAGACACATTTATGATAGTGATTACTGTTAAAATATACTTGCAACAGTGTTTCTTTATGGGGGAGTGGGTGCCAAAGATAGGATCCGCCCCGGGTTCCAAATACATTAAGTACGCCTCTGGTTACATCCACTGTCAAATAGTTGTTGCACAAAACCTTTCGTTTTATTTAATGCTGCTTTTGCCTGAGCTATTCTACTCTTCACCTCTGAGATTGGGGTGTCGGAGTGGCTAAGAGGTATGGCGTTCGCCTCGAATTCTAAAGGTACCGGATTCGATTCCCAGTAGAGGGAATATAATTTATGGATATTTTCTCAGAACCAGTGGTCCTAATGATGTCATACCCAAACTTTGGTCGAATAGGTAGTGAGATCGGATGCACAGCGTTCTTGGATAAGGGCGAAGCAAAAAATAGGAGGTCCCCTGTGCAAGTTGTGCACGTTAACAACCCAACAGCAACTGGAAATCGTAAAGAGTAGGTTATAAGGCCGCTGCCATGGTAAAATTTAAAAATTAGAAACCTACCCACCGCAAAAATATGTATAGAATGTGTGATTCCTATAGACACACATTGGGATTCTCGCCGGTGCTACGGAGTTGTTGCACTGTGCTGAGATCCTCCTTGTGTGATCTAAGGGAGGAGATCGGAGCACTGATGGAGTTGTCCGCGTGCAATGAAGATAGTCCTTAAAACCAAACCAAACCAAACCACCTCTGATATTAACCTGCCTAGGTATCTGAATCTGTTGCCACGGTGATGTGTTAGTAAACTCATTTACGTATGCTATTAGAGATGCCATTTACAACACTAGCTTTGAAGGTAAAGCCACAAGAACTCGGGTTATACAGTATGGTCGTCTGAGAATTACAAGGTTTCATTCATTGCACACGTTCCTGCGACAAGTTAAAAAGACATGTAATTCAGTGTACTCTATTATTGCAAGAAAGAACTCTCCCCATTCGCACAGACAATTCACTCGTTTATACAATCATATTCAGTAAGTGCAACCTGTAATCCGTAAATGCAATCTGTAATCCGTAAATGCGAAGCCACGCTACTTAACATTTGTTACACTGCTCTGATCTCTCACGGATCTTTCATTGTGAAGTAGTATACAATCTTACCTGTACGAGTGGAGCTCACAATGAATGCTTGAAATATGCACAAACATACACAGTACAAGTTCCATGTGAAACCCGATCAAAGTGAGCGTGTTTGTACACACCAGTATTTTCAGAACAATACAGGTAACATTTCTGAAGCAGAAATTTTCAACAGGTAAGATTTGTTCCCCACTTGGTACCGCTGTGTGGAACTGTTACCAGCAGTTGTTAGGTGAGAGAGATGCTGTCAAGATGGAAGGTGCTGGGGTCAAATTATTTACGTGACCTCCCGCTCTGACTCATTATGACCCGGAAGGTTCACGGTTTATCTTCAGTAAGAATGATCTGTTCTAATTCAAACGTATTAAAACAGTCGCGGGGTATGGACAGAAGAATGGAGATCTTAGAAGAAGGTGATGGAGAGGAATAATGAGTGGAAAAATAAGGAGGTGCGGAGATCATAGAAGATGGTGATGGAGAGGAATAATGAGTGAAAGAATAAGGAGATGTGGAGATCTTAGGAGATGATGGAGAGGAATAATGAGTGAAAGAATAAGGAGATGTGGAGATCTTAGGAGATGATGGAGAGGAATAATGAGTGAAAGAATAAGGAGATGTGGAGATCTTAGGAGATGATGGAGAGGAATAATGAGTGAAAGAATAAGGATACGCGGACAAGAAGGGAAGAAGTATGAGCAGAAGGTGTAGAAAAATATAAATCAGGAGATTTAATAAAGAGGAGTAGTAGGACAATGAAAGAAGAGCGACCACAGTGGAAAAATGAAGACGTGGAAGAAGATAAGGAAAAGAAAAGGAAGAAAGATCAAGCAATAACAATTAACAGTTTCATCTTTTGTTTTTTGGATCATAGGGCGCATGAATCCGCCCACTGCATTTGGTCTTCTTGTAGGAAGCTTGTGCTAATGCAGTTAATGTGCGAATGCAGTAGTGGTATCTGTAGTACTCAAGTGGTTTTAGGAGCCGCGGTAGCATAGTGGTTAGTGCACTGGCTTCCTAGCTCAGTGGTCTATGGTTCGATCCCCAGTTGAGGTGGGATTTTTTTAGGCCATAAACGGTTCCTGGGTCGACCCAGCCCCAACTGGGTACCAGAGCAACTCTGGGAAGGTTAAGGCGGCCGGCGTGATGTTGACCACGTCACCCCTAGTGTGCCGATGGTCAAGAAAATATGGGCCTAACACCATATTCCCAATATGCCTCAATGGGCGTGTAACGGGATCCTTTACCCTCCATTTTACTAAGTGGTTTTCAGCTGCATGTGTAGCCTCAAATTAGTTGCCTCGTAAGATGTGTCTGTGGGAGCAGAGCTTACTCTCTGTCTCTTTAGAGACCTTTAACCACGTGATGTGGAAGATTTATAACTACATTTTTTATTAAAAAAAAACAGTGGGAAGAAATCCGAAAAGACGCAGTAAGCGAGTGGCAAAAAAAAAAAAAAAAGAATTCAATGGAAGACAAAAATAACTTTCACCGCATTTTGACATTCCTAAGAAATTAAAAACGTCAAGAAAAGTGAATTACAGAGCGCACAAATTTAGTCTGCATGCCAGCACATCAGCAATCAACTGAAAGCTACAGAAACTAGACAGAATTAGGTGCAGACCACTTAGTGCCAGTGTGATGTTAACTCACACACACACAGACACAAACCCACAGTGGTGCCTTACTTTCAATCAAACGTCCTAAGCTATTCAAAAATCAGCAGAACGAGATAACAAATTGGCTTTGCCTTAGCACAGATACAGGCCCCTTCCTACCTTTTTTTATCTCCAAAATCTTTTCTCCCTGCCTCCTTTCCCGCTTGTCCTTTATGCTGTTACTTCAAGAATACGATAAGATACGGTTAAAATAACTGTTATAGTGCACTGAAATAACATCTATCTACATACTTCTGTTTGGTGACATTTTTTTTTATCAACGAAGTGTAGGGCCACCTTGTAATTTGTCGTATTGCATAAAACCTGAGCAAAAGCACTTATATGCTGTTGTAGTTGTGGTTTCTGTAGCTACTTATTTTATACGACGAGATTAGGAGCAGTACAGCTTAACTACTTTGAAATACCATCGTCACTATCATTATCAGTCCCGATTGTGTGAAAACGTTAGGGAAAAAAAAGGCAGAAGAAAAGATACCTCCATGCCCAACTCTAGAAGCCAATCATTGTCAAGTTGTTTTTCTTGAGATCTTTAGTTCTGACTCGTATGTTATTATTTTATTTGTTTCACATGTGGTGAATCACACGGGGTACTTCTTCTTCGTACGCTCTCAGACGCCTTCTTGAATGTTTTTCAAATAAAGCAGTAGTCAGCTTGTGGCTATTTGCATCTCTGTAGAGTTTTTCCAAGAATGGTACTGGTGTCGGCCATATGCGCTTTCTCTGTTCCGCACATGCTGGGCAACTTTGAAGCAGATGTTCAGCAGTCATTTTATCAGTGCTACAGTTACACTGATCGGTAGTTCCTATCTTTATCTTGTTGAATAGATAGTATCTCAATCTGTTGTGGCCAGTGCGGAGATTGAAGATTACCACTTGTTCTCTTCTGTTGAGCTGGTAGTAAGCATCATTTTTTGTGTGATCTGAGTGCTCTACGTCCCATTTGTATCTGTATCTGTATCTGATAAACCTTTGCCTCCTCGAAAATTATACTTGCATCAGGCTGCGCTAGCTTTCCACCTTACTTTGCCAATCTGTCAGCCTCTTCGTTGCCGGTGATGTTACAATGAGATGGGATCCATTGGATCACAACTTTTTTTAAATCGTTTACGTAATATGTGGAGCACGGGGTACAAAAGATTATGTTAAATAAAATACAAATTTCGTGTCTAAATCGAACAGTATTTTCCACCGTGAGAACATAAAGACAAAATGTGTAGTGATGCAACATGATAGGCATTATAGTGTTGTCATGTCTATCTAAACTAGTTCTTCTGCCTAGGAGTAAGAGACCCGCCAAAACACAACTCAGGGGGGAATAATAATGTTGTGCTCTCTCTGTTGCAAGACCTGGTGATAGCACTAATTCTCCCCTGGTGATAGCACTAATTCTCCCCTGGTGATAGCACTAATTCTCCTATGGTCATTTCACTGCCTTCCATTCAATTTCTACTTCACTGGAACTTTGTAGTCGCACTTATCATGACTTATGGTCAATGCGCTACGAAAAAAAACTGAAATGCCTGCGTGCTCTTTTAATTGGTGTTCAGTTTAGTTTTCACGGTACAATGCACGTCTGCTTCGTATTTTTCCGAAAACTTGGCGAGATTTTTTCACTGTTCGTCACAGGATGTTTCATTTTGACAGTTAGTATATAAATGACTAAATCTGCAAAAAGAGGTGAGACAGATTCACATGATGCAAGGGGGCAACAATGAACAACAACATATGGTAATACACAGTCATATCCGGTGAATTTTCGTCATGCGAATCTTTCGACAGATGGGACTGGCTGACTGTCCTGTTAGCGCTGTATGATGCGATACAGTGAAGATATTCTTATTTTATATGTTTGTGTCTGGGTTCTCATTTTCCTTTCCTTCTCTCTCTTTCTAACAATCTACCTCTATCTCTTCCCTTCGGATTCTATTGCCTACATTATTTCAGAGTTTTGCCTCGTTATGGCGAGAAGCTCCGTTTAACTTTTACTTATAATCCGTTGATTACTTTAGAGCGGATGTCTAATTTTAAAGGACCCTGTCATCTGCAAGATTATCTATCACATTTTTTTCATTGCCAACAGCTGTTATACCAATTTGTGTTCAACTCTAAGACACTAATCCATCATTCTTCTCCCGTGACACTCCTCCACTCGCCATCTTTAACTAACCTGACAAGACAAGATGCTCAATAATCGTAATGTATGCCATTATTTTTTGTTAGTCAGTGATGGTTGTTATTGATCCAGCGGTGCTTGGGCTCTCGCCCTTCGGCCCAATGCCATGTAGTGATATCTGCTTGTTTTCGTAAGTTGTTCTGTTTCTCCGTACAAGGTGTTCCACTTAACTGCTCTCGGAGGAAGGAGCATTTTCCTAACATCAGTTCCAAAAGGTGGTGGTCAACAGTTTTGTAGGGGTAGTTACATAACTGGCAGACTGTGTAATAAAACCTTCACATGAAGCAAACATTCCCTGCCCACACTGTCCGAGATCTTTCCAGGCCCGCATCGGGCTCATCAGTCACCTTCGTACCCATAGACTAACCTAACATATTCCTAATAATTGGATGAACAGAGTGGTCTTCATCACCCGTGATGGACGAACAACACAAACACATAGCTGGCACTCTGGAGAGTGTTGTGGTTGGATTCTGTTCAAGTGACTGTTGAGTGGTATATTTTATGATTTGAGCCGAAAAATGGTGTTATGATCCCTCCTTATAAGATGGCCGATGTTGTCATTAGGATCAGGACCGGCCACATGTCTGTAAACCCAGTTTTTCCCATGGCCCATCTGTTCAGCCAAGTTTCTTTGTTTGTTGTTCGTATGAGTGATCTGGCTCTTAGGAGAGTTGCTGCTGTGAGTAGTTGCTCTTGTCTTGTTCCCATATTTGCTTTTATGTCGGCTCTGTCAATAACTGGTGTATTTGGGTGACCAGGGATCTACTGCGTTACTATTCTGCTGCCACAGGAAGTGATGTCCACTGCCTTCCAGTGCTTGAAGGGCAAACACTGAGAAGCCTGGCAGATGAATATATAATATTTGAGAAATCCTACATCACATCCGGTTCACATCAGCCAATGCTACATATTTGGCTCAAGAACGAAATCTGTCTCCACAACGCCCCTGACAAAAGAGGGCTGAAAAAGTAAGGAATCCATTTAAGCCCTCCACCCTTTTTTCGTGCGCCCCGTTTTCAGCTGACGATCTTTTTTTTTTGTGTGGCCCTATTGCAGGCCGAGCTGCTCTTGTGCTTATAACAACTATTTAGCTATTATGCCTTCCAATTGAAGCACCATCCTACAGTTTTGTTCAATCCTACCTGTGCTTCAAAGTATTTGGTGCAGCCTAATGCCTAATCGGCGCGTGACGATTCAAGGGCAACAAGCGAGACACAACACGTCAATGGAAAAGCACAAAGCCTACCTGTTCTCCTGTGAGAAACGAATACGGTTGTGCACCGGGAAAAGGCAAAATTGAAAGTTGAGTTTCTCATTCGATAATGAACGTGCTATGAATTAAATATGAGCCAAAAAAAATTGAGTGAAATTATATAGAAACGTGTCTCATTCAATGAAGACCTGGAAAATATTAACTATTTAAAAAAAAAAATCAAATTAAAAGAAGAAAAAAGCCATAATAGCCTCCCTACGCTTCCCATTTTGGATAACCAGTGTGAATAGCTGCACCTGGTCGTACGTTTCAGTGAATCAACGGCCTGTATGCGGCACCGACAGGTCGGCTTCTCCCGGGATTACAAAAGGATTACGGGTTTAAGGAACGCACGGACAATAGCAGGTCGATGAGCACAGTGTGAGCGCCCAGTCCAAGAGAGGTCACCTTGTCGTCTCTCAACAAGGCCAAGAAATTCCCCGGTCCATCAGAGCGACGGCCTGAACAAGGTCTTTTTATTGTGGCTATTGATGATCAGGGATCAGAAACCCTGAATACGATGTAATTGGTTGTCTGGCTCACGTGTCCTCTACTCGGCTCTAAAGACAGGGGTTTTGAATGCACTAATCTCTTCTGCTTAGCTCAGACATGAGCGTAATTTAAAGTAGCTCGGAGTTGGCTTGTCATTTCAGATGACCTGTCCATTCCATTTGCTGTAAATAAAACCAAGAGTTACGAGAAAGTTTTGCCGAAGTTCAATTTCTCTTTATGTATTTAAAAATATAAATAGATAAAAAATGATGAAGGTTTTAAGTATTTTATTTCGGTGAGCGTGCTATAAATGAGAAAACGTGGGTGAGTTCAATTAATGATATGATGTTATTTTACATTTATTTCCATGACAATGATACATAGGCCGGAAAGTTCTCGCATTTACCTCGGTGGCAAAGAATCAGAAGGATATTCTCAAATCTATCTCGTAGACAACGACACAAGGGCCGGGAAATTCAAAAACATACGTCACTGACAAGGACAAATGGGCTGGTAAATTAACGAATATATGTCGTTGATAAGAACATCATCAGCTGCTATCCCCGCATTGAAGTTCGGATGCGATGGATCTCCAACATCTTCTGTTTTTTGTCTTGATGGTGCACTCTGATAGACTATTTCCTGTCCATCTCTTGACATTATCTTCCCACTTATAGCGCTGTCTTTCCCTTGCACGTTTGCCTTCAACTCTTCCTTCTGTTATGGTCTTCTGCAAGGTGTTATGTCTTTTTATATGGCCAACATATTTTAGCTGCCTAATGTTGATCTCCTTCATTAATTCTCTCTTCATGCCTAAGTTGTTTTAGGACCTCTTTATTTGTTTTCTTCTCTTTCCATGAAACGCGCCCCATTCTTCTATATATCCACATCTCAAGAGCCTCAATTCTTTCTTCCATATAAAAATACAGTATATGGGCTGGGAAATTAACGAATTCATGTCTTTGACGGGACCTAAGACGCGTCAACAGTGAGAAATGCAGTTAGCAACCCATAGCTAGACTGCTTGTGTCAGGGTCAGCGAACCAGAGCTGACCAAGACCCTACTCCACCTCCAAGTGGTGGTCCTGGGAAACAGGCTGCATCACTGCAATCTGGCTGTAGGGATCGAAGAGGGAAGGCTAACCCGGTCCCAAAAATGCCGTGCTGAAGTCGGATGTGTCGGCCGAAAGGCGCAAATATCGCAGACTCGCTGCAAACGGACACAACGCAACCAACGTCCTTTTCAGGATGAACGAAGAAGAAGATGTCTTTGACAAGAAACCTGGTTGTGTCTCCTTCTCAACTTTACCCAGCTGTAAACGGATACCTGACTCTGCTCGTGAGTTAGAGAAGGCAAAGACAGCGAGGAAGGGAACCCGTCACCCCACCTCATTAAAAAAAAGCTAGACCTAGTATGAAATCTCTAACACTTCATTCCCCTACGGCAGTATCTGCAATAGGAATTCCGGTGTTATGTCTTGCGGTTCCCACTAATGACCTGTCATCGAAGCATCATTTTTTGGTGATGCCTAGATATCATGGAGGATAGTGTGATTCACTTGCATAGCTAGGCGGGGTTGTCGCACGGAAGGTCCTGGGTTCGAGTCCTGTGTAAGCCACTCACGTCTGTTGTTTTTCTGTTGTCTAGTGTTCTACTTCTTTATTTCTTACGTGTGCCTGAAAACATACCTTTATGTTTGTCTAATATTTACACTGCAATACAATGATAAACAACACAACAAATTCCAAAGAAAAGCTCGCTATTTGCACTTCTCATATCTCTGTGCATAACTGGACATCTTGCTAATTTAACACGATACCTCTCTCTCTCTCTCTCTTACTCTATCTCTCTCTCTCTCTTTCTTTCTGCTAATAAATTATTCACTCACATTAGGTGGCTAGAAATGAAATACATAAACGATACTCACAGATAAAGCGATACTCAATCAATACTTCTTACCTGACGATATTTGCACATACTCGCGCTAGAATTCTGGCGACGATTGGTAAATATTCGCCTTACGAGTTTGTAAACGTGTCAAAATATGTACTTGAATACTCGTTTCTGGAATAGTCTACTGTAAGAACAGGTTAAGCGAGTATATGATCTTTGAATGCAACGTGACGATGGCACTTTTGTAGAACGTGGCAATGGCTATAGACTTTTGAATGAAATATAGCGTCACGTTACAATGTAGTACAAAGTTATAGTTTAATTCATACTTGGGAGTCATGACCCAAGAGGACCCGATCACTTCAGAGTGTAGGAGATAAAAGGGCAGAAACACTTGTAGGACGGGGGGACTGCTTCTGATGATCAGATTGCCTCCTGTGGTAACGCTCTGTCGACAGTTTCCTATCATCAAGCAGATAAACCATAAAGTGTGGGGTCTAATTTAGAAATACTGAGCTCTCAAACGATCTACCTTGATAAAATCGTGTCTATTTTTAGAATCCATAGTATCTAGCAGTTTTGCAAGCTAGCTCGTGAGTTTTTACTGGGAAGGGGGGAAAGATAACGTAAATCCTAGGGATCAGATGCAAGCGGGAGAGGATTGGTCCGAAATTTATATAGCTTGACGATTATCTCTTTTCTCTATCCGTTACTGGAATCTACTAAATGATCCAGTGTGATCTACCGGTGGAGTGCGTCTTACCACATATCAACCCCTGGTTTAGGGAGACTTCGTCCTGGGGCACTGAAAGACAAACGTCAAATAAACAGCCGAATTAAAAATCGGACACCATATATGTGGCCATGTGGGGAGGACAGGCATATATGTGGCCATGTGGGGAGGACAAAGAAACAGTAAAACACGTACTCCGGCTCTATCAGAGGGGCATGGTGGCAGTAAGGCTTCTCCAACCCTGTTAAGGGGGTAAACTATGGTGACGGGGTAAACTATGGTGACGGGGTAAACTATGGTGACGAGAGAAGCCTAAGGCGGACTGCTAGTTTTATAAGATAGATGTGGCTATCTGAGAGCGAACGAAGAAGAAGATAAACAGCATTTTTTTAAAAGACGTTTTGCGAAAACCCTTCGTCCATCTTATTTTCGGAAGGACGAGTGAAACTGTTTATTTGTACAGAGTAAAGAAAACAGAGAGGTAGCCTTTAAAAAAGACATTTCTACCCTGAATGGCTCGCAAATTAAGACAATATAAATGTTATGTACAAGATCCATCTACGTTAATAGCGCGTTGTATAAACAACACGGGTCGGAACCAGTCTCGTGAATTGGGTACCAGAGCAACTCTGGGAAGGTTACGGCGGCTGGCGTGATGTTGACCACATCACCCTAGTGTGCCGTATGGTCAAGAAAATATGGGCCTAACACCATATTCCCAATATGTCTCAGTGGGCGTGTAACGGGATCCTTTACCTACCCTTTACCTTAAACAACATTTACTGTGACATGACCGAACTAAAACACTAAACAAGCAGTTGGAAGGCACAATTCATGCCGCTGAAATAGGGATATACCTATGACAGAATCGTTCTTCGTGGAAACAAATACAAATATAAAATTCCTGGAATAGCTAGAAATAAAAGACAAATGATTAAAAATATATATGCCGAAGAAATAATGTATTTACAGCATAGTAAGAGACGTAAATTGTTGTTCGAAATTACAAGTGAAGGTTGAAGACAATCGGGCAAAAGATCGACAGATCGGTGCAAGTAAAAGGTAAATGTAAAGGATCCCGTTACACTCCTATTGAGGCATATTGGGAATACGATGTTAGGCCTGTATTTTCTTGACCGTCGGCACACTACGGTGATGTGGTCAGTATCACGCCGGCCGCCTTAACCTTCCCAGAAGTTGTTCTAGTACCCAATTCATGAGGGTGGGTCGACACGGGTGCCGTTTGGGGTCTAAAAAATCCCACCTCAACTGGGGATCGAACCATGAACCACCGAGCTATGAAGCCAGTGCACTAATCACTGCGCTACCGCAAGTAAAAAGGGAGCGCTAAAAGAGAGGGAAGGGAAATACTGTGTCGGAGCGAACTTTCAAGGCAAGAAACGAATACAGTAGGAGCCCACTACAATCCATTCGACGTGAATACACTCGCTCCGATACGATTACTGGTACACAACATGGGTATCTCTCAGCATTTGCTGTTTTAATCGCCTGCTTAATTACTAAGCAAACAGACCAGTACATGGAATAAGTGCACAAACCTACGCTGTCTGAGCTTAAAGCAAACGCGATAATTGAGTGAGCTGAGGTATTACAATATTGGCGGTGTTCAAGTTGTGAGTTTCTCAGATTTGGAAGTTCAATATTTGTCCCTGCGTTGTTTCGTTGACAAGCGCCTGACAATGGTAAACTCCGTATTTAGCCCTTTTTTAAATTTTTTAATTCTTTCGGCATATAGATAACTTAATACTTACTTAGTCGTTCCCCTTCTACCGTGAGGTGCAGAGGTCATATAGATAACACAACCTGTTATTTTGAGGCACAGTTTGTAGGAATGTCTATAATGAAAATATCAACACCGTAGCAGGATCCAAAATACCAAATCTGAGCCAACCTCTGGCCTATGCGTTAAAGCATTTGCCTCTTGCGGCAATGGTACCGTGTTCCAGAATAAAAAACCTGGTAGCGCCATGTTCCAGTCTACCCAGCTGCAAACGCTGCTCCTGAGGTAGGAAACGCAAAGACAGCGAGGAAGGGAATTGCTCACCCCACTTCATAAAGCTGAACCTAATATAGTGAAATGAAATATCACTTTACTGCGATGGCCCAGGCAAAAGCCTATATGCGACTGATGATTTGTCCATCGTATTCGATAAGGACCATCGATATATCTCGTAATACAGTTCCTTCTAAGAGGTTAAGTGGGTGCGCTTATGGCTGATCAAGCCAATGCGGACAAGAAAAGTTTTGTTGCATGACCGACATACAAAGCCTGAAGACAATACAGGCTGCACATTCACGCTTGACTTTCGAGCTGCACGTTTTTGCCTGCGAGTGACTCTAACGAAGAGACAATGAGGCAATATGCGAGTAACTACAGACAAACGCACCCGTGTGTTACCGGGGCCCGAAAGGGGAGCAAAGAATAGTAACACTGCACCCTACCACGCATGTCGTAAAAAGCGACTAAGGAGGGTATGGGCATGGGGCTGTTTACCCCATCACGTAAAAACTTCGCACAGTGGGCTGATCACCTGCTTGCCAACCAATCTGATTACGGAAACAATGATAGATTGTTTGGTCTGTTTTTGTTCCACAAAGACGCCACTAGGCGTGGTGGAAACAGCGATAGATTGATCAATTTGTTGTTGCCCTAAGACGCCACTAGGCGTACTGGCCACATACTGCTTTGCCGGTTGATGGCTAAGGATGGAAGAAGAAGAAGACAGACAAACGACACCCCCTGCATGGGAACATAGCTGACATTAAGGAAGCAAGAATAAAGCGAGGGAGGTCATGGCTGACACGATCAAACAGGTGACCACAGTTGAAAAGATATTCAAAGGGGAAGAATGGAGTATGTCAGATGAGAACTGGATTAACTACATTCAATTCATCATCAGCACTGGCAGACAGTGTAAAACATGGGGCAATGGGACAGCAGAATTGGAAATTAATCAACTAATTCATGATCTTGCCGAGGATAATGATGCCATCGTATATACAGATGAGTCTGTGATCCGTTTGAGAAATCAGGTTAGGGCTTCTCTGATAAGGTAAAGGGCAGAATCGTCATCGAACGTAGCTGGGCTGACAAGAAACAACTTTCAGCATAAGAATGGTGGTAGAGGCAGCTACTGCAGCCTTAAGGTGGATATCTGAAACTTCATTAACAAAGGCAGTCATTGTGTCAGACTCTCAGTCTATGCTTCGAAAGGTTCAAAATGGTTGTCTACGGCATGAATGGAAAGCATTCATAGAAGCTTCGAGTCTACAGGAGCTGGTGTGGATCTACTGTCCTGGCCATAGTGTGGACACTGGATACGGATAAGAGAGAGATAATGAGAGCAATTAATGGTCGCCTGTTAGAGAATGACACTACAATAGATGAATCATCAAGGTTACGACTGTTGGAATTTGGCATCAAACGTAAGGCTAGCAGAGACAGACGTATGAGAGGATGCATCCGTCGTGTATACAACCAGCGAGCTACAGGAACAGTCAGCATTCACACTCTTCGACATATACTGAGGGAAACTGAGCACCTATGAGTTTGCCCGGAGTGCAATGATGTCGAGTCTGTTCAACAATATCACTTCACTCCCCCTACGACAGTATCTGTTATGAGACTACCTTCACCAAACGCGAGAGAAAAAAATACGGCGTAATAGCCACCGCGTTATCCCGTTCACTCAAGAAACGTTCCATGTCAGAAAACAGAAAAACGTTATCACATTTACGACAACGGATCATTCTCTTTTTAAAGAAGTCATTCAATCCACTCAGCTGAATTGAATCTAGATGGGACGGGGCGGCAAACCCTTGACACACTTAATACATTTATCTCAATAACATTGACAACTGTAGACCATGTTACTATTGCGATACAGACAGCAGAACATTTGTTCACTCCTGAAGAACTTGGCTCATTCTTTGTGATGGGGAAGTTAATATTTGACACGTCTTAGAAACCACAAAAAAAAAAAAAAAAAAAAAAAAAAAAATGACAGATCATTCTGAACACATTTCTTAACCTGGCTGTTAAATAAAATAAGAATAACTAAATGATTTTATTAAGATCAGACGTCCAAAGAGTAAAGTGTGTGCCAGAAACACTGACCGGTGTATAGATTGTCTCATTGAATCTGGCCGATGAAACGATTGTCTCACTGGCTCTGGCCGATGAAACGATTGTCTCACTGGCTCTGGCCGATGAAACGATTGTCCCAAGAAAACTGGTCAATAAAAAAAAATTTAAAACTCCTCAGGCATTTGAAGTAGACTCTTCGTGTCGTGATCTCCCCTGATTTCTAGAGAAGTTCTTTCGATGTTCGCCGGAGGTGTCGTCTGATCGAAGATCATGAAGCTAAGTAGAACTCAAATGCTATCGACTGAATTCACAGACTGCCAACGGGACAACTAAATTAAGTGTTCCTGTGAGAACAATCAAGAAACCCTGAATTGTTATGAAACTCTGTAAAATGATTTTTGTGAAAAACCAAGGAAATCATTCACGCGCCCCTGGCGATCAAACATTCTTCAGGCAAGATAAACGTTGAATCAGTTCAAGAGATGACTGATACAGGGGATCTGATATATGGGACACCGCTTTAGCAATTGTACTAAACTTGGACCGTCTTCACTGTTAGTATTTGTTTTATTAATGATGTCGACGCGAGCTTGCCTATTTTTGTAATTATAAAAAAACGGTTTTGTCTGTTACTTGCTCTAAGAAAACACACAAGAGACATACATGAATGACACTGTAAATATGGAGATTTTCTTACAGTAGCAAATGTAACATTTCAGTAGTACTAAAATTACGACAACAACCATCGCAACAACTACTACTATATTAAGTTCTATTTCTGGCGACAAAACTTGCAGCTTCTGAACAACAACATATTACTAATGCTACTTCTGGTATACTTAATACTACTACATCTGCTGTCGCGGCTGCTACTGCTACTCTTACTATTACTGCTGCTACTACTATAACAAGAACTACTACTACAATTACTATTACTACTACTTCTACTACGACCACTACTCTTAGTACTACTAATGCTACTACTACCACTACTTCTGCTACTAATACTACTACTACTACAATTACTGCATTTTCTTCTTCATAAGCCTTTAAAAAAATTATTACTGCTAAACCTTGTCTCTATATCCCGTTTTATCAGCGCCTCCTACAGTAGAACCCTCCATTCACTGGTAACCGATCTGCATTTCGTGATTGTTTCTTGGATTATACTACCTGCTGTAACTTAGCCTTAACTTCGTCAATATAATCTAGCCTTCTTCTGCTGTTTTTTCCCCCCTATTTGTAAAGGTAAAGGTAAAGGATCCCGTTACACGCCCAATTGAGGCATATTGGGAATATGGTGTTAGGCCCATATTTTCTTGACCATCGGCACACTAGGGGTGACGTGGTCAACATCACGCCGGCTATTTGTAATGAGAGTACACGAAATGTTTGTCCTTGATTTTTGGCATCCATCTCCCTACATTTTTTTTACCCATGGGGATCCCAGAAAAAGGGATGCTTTGTAATGCTATAAAATGATTTCTTCATTGTGTAACCTATCTATCATCGGCGTCCTCTCCTCATGTCCTGTTATACTGGCACTTGTCCGGTTTTTGCCATCAGTTCCAAACTGACGATATTGTCGTACCATTTCAGTCATGAAAGTCTGCAACATTCTTGGTTGAACTTTCTCTTATTCTCCATACTTCAGTCATACAGTAGGACTGACCTGACATCTTAGTGCACTGTTCAACGCACATTTTCGTTGTCTCTTCGTTAGAGTCACTCGCAGGCATATTTTTTGATGGATGAAGATGAAAAGAGTGAAGAACAAGCAGAAGAAATTGATAATTAATGCCAGTTCACGTTAGTGAAATATAGCATTTGATAAACTTTATTTCACACACATATACTTTGTTTAATATTCCAATTTTTTCGAATTTACAAAAGAACCGAAAATGATTCACATCCCGTCTCAAGGCCCGACACCATATTAATGAAAAACTAATATTTTCACCAAAAAAACCAGACACATGACAGTTTAATTCTTGAACACAGTCATCGAGTTTATGACAGACCGATTCCCTCTTACTTACGTTAAATTTACGAAACACTAATTCCTCCCCTTACAACAACTTTATGAAAGACTAAATCTTTGTAAATCTCTGGTAAACAACGTGAGACGCTTGAGAGTTCACGCAGTGTCTGCTGGAGTTTGACAAGTTAATCCATAGTAAAGTGATGGCGTATTTTCTGGCCAAACAGAAGGTCCTGACAGATTGTCTCCATTCAGATATCTCAGCTCACGTCAGTAAACATGCGGTTTTCTTTTCTTAAACTCTATTGAATTAAGATAGTCGTCTCTTGGGTGTAGCACCTGTTGGTTGCAGGGGAATGTCAATGACAGGCCTGTTTCTATATCTGCTCTACTATTTTGCAGTGGATGTTTCTGGTTCTTCGTACATTTTCAGACGTCGAATAGGTCTAAATAAAGCGATGGACAGCCTGAGGTCAGAGGATTTGAGATGATGGCCGAGAAAGAACGGAGGTGGGGGACGGTGTATGAAAGCAAGACAGGCGGGAAAAGAGATCTACAGCTAAGAAAACTTTACAATACAAAGCCAAGAATAAAGGAGCAAAAAGAAGTGCTTACTGGCAGCATCAATACGTACTTTTTTCTTGGGGATCCCCTGGCTGGAAGATTGCATTAAAGCACTTAGCATGCTCGTGCAGAGGTCGTTTCTATAGCAATTTGTTTTGCATTATAAAGTTTCTTTGATGGATTCTTACATTACGGAGAACCGAGGTCTGGCTACCTGCATGCTGTAGGACAAAGTAGGCCAGTGATTCTTAAACTTTTAGATGTCCCGCACAACTTTACAGCATGTTTAGAAGCCTCGCACCTCTTCAGATTGCTCGCAAAACATGCCTAAAATGCTAAAAAAAAAAAAAAGATAAAAAATTTTGAGAAAATAGTGTTTACAGAATGTGACTAAGGTTCGGTATCTAATTCGCGCTGTCAATGTTCTGTTTCAGTGGCGTCACTAGGGGGGTGCGGGCCGCACCGGGAGACACCATCAGAGGGGGTGACACCAAAATGACTGTCTATCAAATTGTTGTGCAGTGTTTCAGCAGAAATTTATTATTTTTTATAAAAATATCCCTGTAGTTAGTTATAACAACAAAAACATTTTTCGTAAGCCCAGCTTACATGTACTGTATCAATATACCTACGTTTTTACTTCAAATTCTATTGTTTTCTTACCGAATTTTCACTTTAACCACATGAAACTATGTAAATGTAAATACATTTAGGCTGTGCGTATGATATTGTAATTTAAAGGTGTAATTTTAATTTTGATAGTTGTTTATGTCACTACTATTGCCATTACATTCAGTGATATACGGGAATAACGATATACGAGTAACATTAGTACAAAAAACACTAAGGATTCTGTATGGTCTGGTACGGGAAGAGGTCCATAGGGGTGACACCATGAGTTACCGCACTGGGTGACACCAACCATAGTGGCGCCACTGTTCTGTTTTGTACAAATACATTTGAGTTCTCTGTATTATATATTTTTATGATGATTCACTTTCTAAGATATCTGGTATGTCTCGCACCGATGCTCTCCACGGCGCCACCTCAGTTTGGGATTTAAAAAAAGCTCTCACAACAAGCAGAAGAGAAAACATAAGGTCGAAAGTAACACCAGGGGGAAAAAAAGCAGCTGAGGGCTGTCACCTCAGAGGTGCATTCCCACAGTTAGTTATGACTGAAGGGTTTATTATTATTAATATAAACAGTCGCGAAAAAAAGTGCGTGTGACATTTTCTCGTACGTTTATTCCAACAACCTTAGTACTCGCAACAAAATTTAGTGTTTTTTGGTTTGGTTTGAAGGATTATCTTTATTGTACACGGACTACTCCATCAATGCTCCGATCTCCTCCCTCAGATCACACAAGGAGGGCCTCAGCACAGTGCACGAACTCTGTAGCACCGGCGAGAATCCCAATGTGTATATAGGAATCACACATTCTATAAATGTGGTGGGTAGGTTTCTAATTTTTAAATTTTGCCAGGGCAGCGGCCTGATAGGCCTACTCTTTACGATTTCCAACTGCCGAGGGATTTTTAACGTGCGCAACTTGCACATGGCACCTCCTATTTATTCGCCCTTTTCCGAGAAGGCTAGGCATCCGATCTCACTACCCAGGGAACCATGAGGGAGTATGACATCATTAGGACCACTGGTTTTGACAAAAGATTTTCCATAAATTATATTCCCTTAACTGGGAATCGAACCCGGTACCTCTAGAACTCGTGGCGGACGTCATACCTCTCAGCCACTCCGACCCCCTTAGTGTTTTTAACTTAAGGTAAAAGTGTTATAACCGTTGTGAATGTATCTTTTGTTTTCTTTACACTTAAGAAGTGCCCATAGGCCGTACGTTCTAAATTCTTCAACACCATACAAGTTAAACTATTCTCCCCCAATCACCACCATCACCATCTACTTAATCTCCACGAAACACTTTATACTCGTTTATATCATTTATACAGCTGCAAACATTCAACTTCTTCCCACACGAGTATTAGATACACATAGTACAACTCGCGAGGGAAGATTTAATAACACAGTCACACCTGTATCAGATTTCAGTAACAGAGATACCTGGAAAAAATGCAGTGGCGTATCTACTGCCCGGATAGACCAGGCACATCCTGGAGATTCCAGCACCGAGTGTGCCCAAGAAAAGTAGTGGCCGAAAGGGATCCTTGCCCTTTATAGAAATCATTTTAATTTAATGTGTTCCTATATTTAAAAGACATAGCACGTCCCAGTTTCATATTCATTCCAGACCGCAACGTCATTTATATTTTTGGAAATGCACCCTAATACAAGGGGCTTGACATAAGTCTTGGTCCTGACCATGAAGGAGTCACAGGAGGAAGATGAAACTTGGCACATTTAAAGTTCATCATATTTGCACTGAATATGTGAAGTACGCGTTTGTTTCTTCAATGGGTTTTCCCGCTACAGTGCACGGCGCAATGTACCCTATTGACCGGATCTGCTGCTCCAAAGATTTGACAAAACAATGGAAAAGATGGAGGCCAGAGCTGTGATAAAATTTCTGATGTTTCAAGGAAAAACACCTACAGAAATACACAGGGAGATGGAACCAGTGTTTCGTGATTCTTGTCCTTCATATACTTTGGTAAAAAAACTGGTGTTAACAGTTTAAGTGCGGCCGCTCAAATGTTGCTGATCTGCCAAGATCTGGTAGACCAGCCTCAGAGTGCAACGATGAAAATGCAACAAGAGTGAAGAAAATCATTGACCAGGATCGAAAAATGACAATTGTGGAGATAGCTAGTAGAGTAAAACTGAATGAAAGAACAGTTAATAGAATTTTACACAACAGAATGAACATGAGAAAAGTGTGTGCGCGCTGGATTCCGCGACTATTGACACGTGAACAGAAGCAAACGAGGGTAAATTGCTGTCAACAGTTGCTCAAAAAGTGTCAGTCAAAAAACTTTTTGGAGACCATGGTGACAGTAGATGAGACTTGGGTACACCATTATGACCTCGAATCCAAAATTGCCAGCATGCAATGGAAAACCCCGGGCTCCCCAACACCTGTCAAGCCGAGAGCGCAGAAATCTGCAGGAAAAGTGATGCTGACTGTTTTTTGGGACGCTAAAGGTGTCTTGTTGAAAGATTATCTGCCTCGTGGCAACACAGTTAATGGACAGTACTATGCAGATCTTCTCACCAAACTAAGAAAGGTTGTGACCAGGAAACGAGGGATAACGCGCACTCAAAATCTTCCTTTGCTTCAAGACAACGCGCCCTCTCACAAAGCACGGCTTGTGCAACTAGCAGCCAACGATTTGAATATTGAAATTCTTCCACACCCACCATATTCTCCAGATTTGGCTCCATCAGACTTTTTTCTATTCCCAAATCTTAAAAAACAGCTAAAAGGAAATCATTTTGACAGCGATGAAGAAGTTATACTGGCATGTGATGACTGGTTTAGTTTGAAAAATAGGGTGTTTTACTCCCAAGGTCTTTTCAAGGTCAAGCAGAGGTGGCAGAAGTGTGTCAATTCAGATGGTGGCTATATTGAAAAGGAATAAACACTATACAAAATTTCAGCTCTCTGTGACATGTCCTTCATGGTCAGGCCCAAGACTTACGTCAAGCCCCTTATTGTATAACAGACATCCTGTGTCTAGGTTGAACAGAGCTCGTTTTGCCAAAAAAGAAGCGAAATTAATGGGAGTTTTTAAAGGAGGCAAAGATGAAAGAAGAAGAGATGGATAATCTTGAGTAGATATCATAGGATGGGAGGACCTGATGTACAGGGTGAAAGACTTATCTTCCTTGGGGAACTGAACGATAATGATGATGACGAAGTAAGTTGTTTCATTTTTATACATATTTGGCGTATACTGATTATAATTCTTAAGCCCATTATATGAGGAAGTTCCCCCTTATGCTGTAGTTACGCCACTGAAAATAAACCTTCTTCAAGGCAGGAAATAATGGATCTATATAGAAAGCAAAATGCTTGGAGCAGCGGCTCGTTTCCCGAAAGTGAGTTAAAGCATTTCTCCCAAACTTTCCAGCCAGCGAGAAGTATGGGTCCAAACTATCGTGAGATAAAGTAAGTGTTTGTTAAACACTAAATGTCGTCAGCCCGGCTGCTTCTTGTTGGTTTTATGACAGGAATATTTGACCAAGCAGACCGTGAAGTGGGTCATCTGTGACACCAGCTCCGACATTCAGGTTGTTTTTCTGACAACAGGTCGTCGATAATTATTCTACGACCTACATACCTTGTATGTCTGAATCAACGCGTGACAATTTACAACTGGGCGTGTTACCCGAGATTTCGGTACAAAAAAGTTGAACAATGACGTCGCATGCTGCTTGACGTAGTACCGGTATAAGTATACCGTCCGACTGGCAGAGTGGTTAGAGCGTGCGCCTCTTGCGGCAAAGTTACCGGGTTCTGGTATCAAAATCTGGTGGCGTAAAATTCCATTTTACCCAGCTGCGAATAGATACCTAGCTCTGCTCTTGAGTTAGGGAAGACAAAGGCAGCAAGGAAGGGAACTGATCACCCATCTCATAACAGCTTGATGTTAAAGTACTGTCCGCCCGTTCGTTTATTCCCGTGTATTAAAAGAGTTTGTCTGCATTTGATATATGTATACCATCATTATTCCCATATGTGTCTATATGAATGTTAGAACATTGGTATACAACAAAAGTGTCACGCGAATGTTTTGTTCGTGGGTGTGCCAAAAACTGCACTGTATCGTCTCTGTATTATTTATGCAGTGTTCTCTCACAAGGGATCACGAATTAGTAATGTCTCAGATATGCCCAACAGCTCAAAGATAACCAGGTAGGAGGAAGCCAATACTGGTCCGGTAAAATAACAACAAAGTTTATTGAAAACTCATGATCAATGAGACATGATGAGGCGTCATTAGTTAATGTCATTCTGTCTATTCGTAACCTAGTTTTATACTCCCTGACGGTGATACATTGTTGCTTCTCCGTCCCAATCCATCTATACATCTCTATGGATTGATTATATCCGTGCCCTTCTCCCGTAATTTCTTTTCCAACTCATATAACTTCATTAACATTAATTTCCCCAAAAGTCAGCACACATTAGCGACAGAGCCAGGCAGGATCTTTCAGACTCCGATTTTTACGGTGTATAGACCTGCCAGTCTAACAAATGTATAAGCATCAAATTATACATTATTAATAGTACTCATCCTGGTATGCATTCCCATTCATGGCACGAATCAATATAACCCTTTTCCACGGGTTTTCAAGCAAACCAGCACACACAAGGCTGTTCACGTCTTGTTTATTTCTTGGGGTCCATTTTAGTTCTCCACGTCATTGTTTCAACACACAAAAACTCCTAGGTCATCCTTTTTTACTGCGCGCATGAATAATGCACCTAAGTGTACTATTCACATATCTTCAAATATTTTCACCAAACTCAACTCAGCGCTCTTTGATGCGCAACAACAGAAATGTTGTAAAAAACCATATGCAACAATTACCTCCTACCACCGTTAAGAAAAAAGACACGTAGTTTCTTTTTTCTTCAAAAAATGTACCACTTAAGGTAATTGTAAAATACCATACCAACATAATACTATCCTACGTCTCAGTAAGTCTAAGTCAGCTAATGTCTCATAACATAATTAGTCAGTCGTCGATGAGATGAAACGGTGATAAACAAGTCTTATAATCTACTGCCTTATGAATAAAATCCAAGTAGGAAGTAATAATATTACTAAATTAAAACAAATTACGCGGAATCAACACCGCCCTCTATTACCTCTAGTATCAATAATACTAGAACCAAAACTTATATAATATGGTTATATCTAATAGGATTACCTACCCATCGGAAAATGATTGCAATAATGGGTACCTCACCAATACAGAGTACACTGCAAATCTCATACATGTTTATTCCTGATCCAACACCCAAAAATAGCAAATACATGCATAAATTGGTCCCAAATTACCTATTTCAATGCCCATAGGAACCTCTATAATATACACGCAAAAATTTATCGCGAAAGAATATCATTGCCGTACAGTCATATTATAGTACACTGTATGTGCACCTTACACCATACACACCAAATTGTGTTCCGGATAAAACTAATAAAAATTCAATGTCCCAATTACATCACCACTACTGTTGACCATGGACTAACTGTCATTAAAAACTTGTGTACTGTCTTCCTGAGGGCACCTCGACAGTACGTCTGCAACCACATTGTCGGACCCTCGAATTGCTTGAATAGTATAATTATACGGCTGCATCAGAATCAAATAACGGGCTGCTCTGGCGCATTTATGGTTCTTCGTCTTTAAATACGCCAAAGCCTTCTGATCTGACTGTATTACGAAAGGTACACCTAACAGATACTTCTCTAATTTGGTTACTGCCCAGACCACAGCGAGAAGTTCGTTTTCCAACACCGAATAATTCATTTCCGCCTTGTTTAACTTTCTCGAAATGTACGTGATCGGATGCAGATATCCATCAAATTGTTGAAGCAGAACAGCACCAACGCCCTTGGACGAAGCGTCTGTTCGAAGAGTATAAAGATTATTAAGCCTGGGTAGTTTTAAAATCGGTGGGGATGAAAACAAATCTTTAATTTTAAGAAAAGCAGCATTGCATTCTGGAGTCCACCTAATTACATTAGGAGCCCCTTTCCTAAGTAGAGTGGACAGATCTGATGTAATTGAAGATAAGCTAGGAATAAATTTACCATAATATTGCACTAGTCCTAACACACTACGGACTTGTTTTTTTGTCCTAGGAATGGAAAGATTTAGAATCTTGGAAACATTCTGCTCCAAAGTTTGAAGATTCCCATGACCAATCCTATGACATAGAAAAGTAATCTCAGAGAATCCAATATACACCTTAGATGGTCTAGCAGATAACCCAGCAGATCTGAGCGTGAATAATAGAGAGTGTAAACCGTGAAAGTGTTCTTCCCAAGTGTTGCTAAACAAACAAATATCATCTATGTACGAGATTATATCTTGTCTATGCGAGAAGAGAATTCTCATCATTCTAGTGAACGTAGCAGGTGCGTTCATCAGTCCAAAACACATAAAATTGAACTGGAACAACCCTCTGGGAGTAGCAAAAGCCGTAAAATGTTTACATCTTTCCGCCAACGGGACCTGCCAATAACCTTTTGACAGATCGAACTTACTGAAATATACTGCATCTGCCAATTTTGGTAAAAGATCATCCAATAATGGTAACGATTTGGCCTCAAAAATTGTGACCTGATTTAATTTTCTAAAATTAATGCAGAGCCGAATGTTATTGTCTTTTTTTCTTATTACAACCATGGGAAAAGCAAAATTACTTTGAGAAGAACTGATTATACCTAATTGCAGCATGTCATCTATTTCTTTGTTTACTTTGTCTTGAAAGTGTAATGGTATCGGGTATGGACGCACTCTAATAGCCTTTTCATCATTTAAAATGATGTCATGTGTGATGACATTTGTTTTGCCTGGTATATCTGTAAGTACATCATGAAACGAATGTAATAATTCGGATACATGTGTTTTGTTCTCAAGTGTAAGATTCGGACAGATTGTCACGTCCTCCCAAGTTTCGGTAGATTGAACCGGTAGACTAGGAAACGTCATTGATACAGCTGGGAAAGAAGATTCTTCTTCCTGAATCACTGATAAAGACGCCCAGCTCATTGGATGTGAACCTTCATTATCAACCGCGTGAAAGACTGCCTGAAGATGTTCAGGTCTTGAGTGAAACTCTTTCAACATGTTAATGTGAAAAATCTTTCTTTGTCCCTTAACATCAAGGACATAATCGACATCTGAAATACGTGACAGAATCTTGAATGGACCACACCAAGTTATCAGTAGTCGATTCTGTTTGCTCGGTAAAAGCACGAACGCTTCGTCGCCTGGTACAAGAAGACGAAGACGTCTTGAGAGATTCTGTAACATACGAGCTTTTTCTTTAGCTCTCTCCGATGCATCTGTTGCCAGCTGGCATGCATCCATGATTTTTTTTCCTAAGATTTACAACATACTCGTAAGACGATTGAGTTTCTTGCAATAAGGAAGAATCAATCAACAAGTCTTTGATCAAGGACAATGGACCTCTAGGCTGAGCACCAAATACAAGTTGAAATGGACTGAAACCTGTATGCTCATTCGGTATTTCACGATATGCAAAAAGTACCGCTGGTAAAACTCGGTCCCACTCTTTAGGAAAATCGATTGTAATCTTTCCTAACATCTGTTTTATTGATCGATTTAGACGCTCCACCATCCCGTTTGAGGCGGCGTGATATACGGAACTCAGTGATCTATCTATATGAAACATTGCCATAACCTCACTCACTGCACCTGACACAAACTGAGAACCTCTGTCCGACAACAGTTTTCTCGGAAATCCGATTCTAGTAAAGATATGAAACAAAGCATCAGCTACATCCTGCGTAGTAATGTTCTTGAGTGGTATGGCCTCTGGCCAACGCGTGCACAAATCTATGCAAGTTAATACATATCTATGTCCTCTCGATGACATTATAGGAAGTGGGCCAATAATGTCCACGGCCATCTTCTCAAATGGACGCACCGGAATATCGGCTGCTTGAATTGGAGCCAAATGACGTGCCCCTCTAGACTTCACCTCCTGACAAGTAACACAAGAACGGCAAAACATCGCAATGTCTTTCGACATTCCCGGCCAGAAAAAAGATGCCAGAATTCTAGATCTAGTACGAGAGTATCCCATGTGACCTGCACAACGGGAATCGTGAGCATGACTCAAGATATGGGATCTCATTACCTTTGGCACCATGATCTGAGTAGTAATATGACAAGATTTACTACCTCTGAATCTTCGCACTAATATGTCATTTACGATAGTATACCATTGTTTGTGAGAAGTATGACCATTTGTATCATCACGTTGGACTAGATTAAAAAATTTCTTTAATGAAACATCACTGTTTTGTAAAGTAGAAAAAACTTCCTTGTTGATGTTACTGTGTAACACATCATCATTAACTAGTGGCACAACATTATGTTGAGACTGCTCCTGTGCTCGAGTAACCACAACATTAGCCCTGTGTACGTGTTCTCGTTCCCAATCATTTATTTGCTCAAGAGTACACTCTTTAAAACCGTGAATGCGACCAAGAACTAAATCGCAAACTGGATTCGGCAACAAACATACTTTTATTTGTCCCGTAAAAAATGGCGTCGCGATATGAACCACCGCAGTTTGAAATTTCTCAATTCTACCACCAAACGTAATGCACTTAACCCATGTGCCTGTACAACAAGAAGGATCAACCAAACATTGTCGCACACCTACCGTCGTGCAACCTGAATCCTTTAATAAAGTTACTGGCATGCCATTAAGTAAGCCCTTGTGAAACTCTAAAGACCCGGTTCCTTCATGAGCTGACATTGCAGGTAACGCCGGCAATGGGTGTCCACATCTCAGTCTGGATACCACGTCAGGCTGAAATAGATTCTTGCACTCAAAACATTCTTCCGCATTACCAAAGTCAAATGAACAGCAAGCATTTGCTTGACTAACAGCGTTGTTATTATTATTTGTAATATAATTTTCTGCTCTCTGTACCGAATTTCCATGATGAGCAGACCGATGCGAACTATTTGAACGAAATGCACTGCCATTATCTTGATTATTGCCATAAAAATTTCTTCTGAAATTCTGAGAATAACTAGATCTATTATTAATATTACCGTGTTGATTATTTAGTTGCCCATTTCCTCTCTCTCTGTTTCCAAAATAATCGTGATGAACATTATCAGGTCGTTTATTTCTCCATCTTCGGAACTCTGGTGATTTATTTCTATTTCCAACTTCAAAATGAGAAAAATTTCTTTGATAATTATTATTTCGATCTGAACTGGCACTTCTATAACGAAACCTATCTCTGTCACCACCATTCGATTTAAATTTTCCCTGTCTGTTATTTACAGTAGCAACACCCGCTGACTGTAACGATTCATGTAGTTTAGTGTTTCTGACATTCAAGTTCGGATGAGCAACCGAAAACTGGCGCCCGAGGGTCTCAACTTCCGATAACGATTTAGGATTCCGCTCCTGTAAAAATGCCAAAAACGTATCACTTACTGAGGATAATACCTTATCCCGTAATATTAAATCGGCAAGATCTTCAAAATTCCGTTGTACTTTTTCAAGTTCGATCCAACGATTAAAAGTTAAACGAATATCCGAAATGAATTGTGAGAACTCTTTTCCTGTTTCCGGCAACAACTCTTTAAAACGCCTTCTATAACCTTCAGCTGTAAGCTGATATTTTTTTAATAGCGTAGCTCTAGCTTCCTCATAGTTTTGATTATCGCCTTCTAACGAAGCGACTGCACTTAACGCCTCTCCTGATAAAAAATTCATTAGTTTGCTACACCACTTACTTTTATCAATTTTATATTCTGTGCATACCAATTGGAATCTTGACAAGAAGAACGTAATATCGTCGACCCCTGGTTTAAACATGGGCAAATGGATTTTAATGTCACCTTTTTGACCATCATTCTGAGTGTGTGATTGACTAGTAGCATTTCCATTTTGCAACTTCTGTCTTTCAATTTCTAACTGCAACATTCTCTCTTCATGCGCTCGTTTTTCTCCCTCAAGTGTAAATTCATATTGTCTCCTTTTCTCATTTTCTTCCATCTCCAAGAGTTTAATTCTCTCTTCGTTTTGCCTCCTTTTTTCATTATCTTCCATTTCCAACCGTTTCATACGTTCCTGGTTGGCTAATTCTCTATCTTTTAATTCTAACTGACGTTTCTCTCTTTCCTGCGCCTCTTTATATTCTGTTTGAGCAAACTCTTGTAATTTGTCTCCTGATAAACCAAGAATTTTACCCTGTTTAATAAAGTATTCCGCCGTCGACATTTCAAATTCTGAATTCTAATATTTACCTCATCAAATAAACTGTAGTATTCCAATTAGTATCCTATATTCGTCACCTTATCGATACTCATTACTGGAGATCGATCATCTTTTATTTAATAAAATATGCAGCTATAAATCAATCAACTAAGAAATTATACAAGATAATAGTACTACTGAAAACATAATGATCCATGAAGAGAATCAATTACATAGAAATATACACGTTAGCAATGACAATCACCGAACCTCAACAATTAAAGAAGAGATCATATCGTAAAGAACCACGGAGTCAACACAAAAATCTACAACATTTCAGCAGCCCCAAAGAAATTGGCTATAAGCCTTTGCGATTCATCGACCTGAAATCAACCTAGGAAAACACCTCAGGACACCTATGATGAAGAACAAGCATCTTACGAGTTAAAATGACAAAGAAAGGTGCTCACTAATAATAACCAGGGTACTGACACCATAATAACAATGTCTACTTATCTGAGGGAATCCCAATACTCCTCGTACATATTTCGATCCAACACAGGTTATGAAATTCATACAGCTGAATTCAAGGTTAGCAATTCTCCAAAACGAACAGTAATTTGCTCTGGTTGAAAGTATCTGTTACCGAATGACGTCACTCAATGTAACCTCCGCAGGTACACAGCAGGACTTGAAAATGGAAATCGAAAACTGTAGCATAACTCCCCCGGCACAATTATGATACTTCTCTGGAGACTTGAATATGTACATCACACGAACGTTGACCTTCTAAGTCAAGGTTACGACTTTGACATAACGATCGATTGATTGAGCCTGCAACAAGTGTCATTGTTCCAATATGCGTGGCAATTAATTGAGCTCCAAATATCTGAATTTATAGAACGGGAAGGTACATTATATTGGCCACCATGTTAAAGTACTGTCCGCCCGTTCGTTTATTCCCGTGTATTAAAAGAGTTTGTCTGCATTTGATATATGTATACCATCATTATTCCCATATGTGTCTATATGAATGTTAGAACATTGGTATACAACAAAAGTGTCACGCGAATGTTTTGTTCGTGGGTGTGCCAAAAACTGCACTGTATCGTCCCTGTATTATTTATGCAGTGTTCTCTCACAAGGGATCACGAATTAGTAATGTCTCAGATATGCCCAACAGCTCAAAGATAACCAGGTAGGAAGCCAATACTGGTCCGGTAAAATAACAACAAAGTTTATTGAAAACTCATGATCAATGAGACATGATGAGGCGTCATTAGTTAATGTCATTCTGTCTATTCGTAACCTAGTTTTATACTCCTTGACGGTGATACATTGTTGCTTCTCCGTCCCAATCCATCTATACATCTCTATGGATTGATTATATCCGTGCTCTTCTCCCGTAATTTCTTTTCCAACTCATATAACTTCATTAACATTAATTTCCCCAAAAGTCAGCACACATTAGCGACAGAGCAGGCAGGATCTTTCAGACTCCGATTTTTACGGTGTATAGACCTGCCAGTCTAACAAATGTATAAGCATCAAATTATACATTATTAATAGTACTCATCCTGGTATGCATTCCCATTCATGGCACGAATCAATATAACCCTTTTCCACGGGTTTTCAAGCAAACCAGCACACACAAGGCTGTTCACGTCTTGTTTATTTCTTGGGGTCCATTTTAGTTCTCCACGTCATTGTTTCAACACATAAAAACTCCTAGGTCATCCTTTTTTACTGCGCGCATGAATAATGCACCTAAGTGTACTATTCACATATCTTCAAATATTTTCACCAAACTCAACTCAGCGCTCTTTGATGCGCAACAACAGAAATGTTGTAAAAAAACCATATGCAACACTTGACATCAGATGAAGTCTCTAACATTTCACTCCCTACGGCAGTATCTGCTGTGGGACTACCTTTACCTTAATGTGTATGCATGAATATACACTTCTTCTTTGATCCTTAGCCGCCGACCGTCAAAGCAGTCAGTGGCCATCACGCCTGGTGGCGTCTTGTAGGGCAACTACAAATTGATTCCACTTTGCTCGGTCGGTGGCCATCCTACGTATAGTGCCCCAACTGTGGTTCATTCTTTGCATCTCAGCCTCCACAGTCCTCCGCCAAGTTGTTTTTGGTCGGCCTCTCTTTCGTTTTCCTTCAGGGGTCCATGGCATAGCTATTGTGATGGCATCGGGGTCTCTTCTGAGGACATGGCCAACCCAGCTCCAGCGTCTGCCAGCTATGATGGTGTGCATGTCCTTGTGGTAAAGTGGGATGTTATAAATATTTATAGGGGACTTAGTGTACTGACTGAGATCAGCTGTGAAGGTATCTGTATCTAATAAGTGTGGTGTATTACAGATGACCTTACTTGCTACCACATTTATACCTCAGTCAGAATTATTCTGGAATATTGTGATGACTACGTTGAATGTCTAGGGTTATGAAGATGATGAAGTGTAAGTCACAACAACAACAGACAGATAAACAATTTAATTTATTCCACAACACTTTACAACACTGTGACACTCACACACATATAACACTCTATAAGACTATCTTAAATGAGTCAAGTGTAAAGTTTCAAATATATGTGTAATAACTCCTTTCATTAATAGATATCCTGATTCAACTACACAGTGAACCAGGAATCACAATCAAATGTAAATACAATTTGTATGTACACAATTTATAATTATGATCTTTGTATTGACATATTTTATTATTATTATCCTACGTGTGTAAGTTGTGCAGTAGTACTATGAGGTAATACTGGTTTTGTTTTTCAAGCTAGATTGTTGTTTGTCATCATGACTTCAAGTGTTTGATTATCGTGGAAATAGTATTGGGAAAAGTTCACAGTTCCTGTCAATTGAAACATTGTATTGTCCTTCTGTGTTTAATATAATGTCAATTTTTGAGGGGGGGGGGGGGGAGACATAATGTTGAGCTGCTCTGGCCACAGAAGCTTATCTTTCGTGATGGCGGCAGGAAAAGACTCCTTTGCTCGATTGCTTCACTGTGTTCTGGAGACACCTCACTGGTCGCTATCTGGACCAAGGAGTATGCTGTCAGCCTCTGGATTCAGCAAAACTCAGACCAGGTGCTGCTTCAATAACTTAGGACCACGGTCCCTGAAACAAGAAGGTTGTACCTCCTACTTCATAACTAATTTATAATCTATTTCCACACTGAAGCACAATACATAACAAACACCGAGTTCAGCGCGGTAGGCCAACTGCTAGCTTTATCTGAAACAATTTACACCAGTATTCTCCTCCTAAATGGTTACTATGCCTCTGCAATTCCAGCATTAGTTCTATCTAGTCAATAAGATAGGTGTCAGTGTACTGTTTGGCAATTCCATGCAGTTTTACTTTTCTCCGACACGTCCTGTTCAGGTTGGAGCACTATCTAGGCTTTGCCTCATGTTTGCTACTGAACCACACACATATACAGACATAAATTATCAATTTACATTCAATTTTCATTAAAAAGATATCAAATATGTCAAGCTTACCACAATTCATGGAAATAATACACAAATACGTTGACTGGCGATGAATATAGCACAAATTCCGATCTGCCTCTGTCCCAGGCTTTTATTTAGAAAAAAATATAAGCTGGTTCTCAACGCACTGTTTCTGAGTAAGTTTATTTTAACATGTGGCACTGAACTGACGCTCCTAATTGACTATATTGGCGGGTCTAACCAATCGGGCCATGTTTACACAGTTTTTCAAAAAATTTTACCCTTCTCACATTTCCCCTAAGAACCAAAATTAGTATTTGTAGTCCGACTAATCGTGTTTAGCCTTACATATCATTCCCGCCAATCAAATAGGATTTAACATGGTGACCTATTTCCCGTAAAATGGTGGTTTCAAAACATGCCACTGTGCGATTATTATTTGGTGTTGTCTGACACCCTCACTATTTTCTTTTGGCTATAATTTGTTAATTCCTAGACTATTTGCGTAACACTTAACATATTCTTTGTCAGCAAGGCCTAAGGAACCCAAATATATAAATTTTATGGGGCTAACGGGCTGCGTTCAACATATGCATTTTCTTCTACCTCCCGTTCACTTCGATACGATGTGGTGTCTGGGTACTGTCAGGCTTTCAAACGTAAACCAGTATAATGTCATATTTCCTAATAAGAATTTTTCAGGTTTTTAAACCTAACTCTCGTATGGGTAGTGTTTTTTATCACTGTCCATTTGAAAAAAAAAAAGCTAGTGCTTCAGGCCTTTCGCGTTGGGGGTGGCATTAATTGTATATCGCGAGACGCGTGTTAGTGTTGCCGGCGTTCCTGCTTTCAGCCCTCCCTCTCTCTATCCTAAGTTCATCTGTCTTTTCATTACGCAGTGGATTAATCTAGGTCATTAATCAGCTTGCGTATCTCAAGGTTTTCTTAGAAATACAGTACACGTTTTATTGTTTTGTGGAAACGCGTGTATGCTGCTATAGGCTTTACTATCAACGTGGAAACGTTACAATTTGCAGACGAAGTAGAAAAAAAAGGATTTTTGTACGCCATTGTGACAGCACTGTACTTTTACCATTTCTCTTTCCCTTTTATTGAATTTATGTGTTAGGCTTTACATTTACCTTTTAATTTATATATGTGGATTTAGAATGTTTCACGACAGTCCTCATGCAATACACGTGTTACCTGGGAATTATGTACATTATATATATATATATAATTTCTCCTTCAGTGCATTGTCATAAAAGCTCTTGTACACTTCATGAGTTGTCCATTCTATAACCTTCACGACATGTTTTCTGGCGATACAGCAATAGCCGAAGTTGGCTGTGCATTGCTAAAAGTCTTACACGAGATATAGACGGTTGCATTTCACCTACAGATCGCATCTGAAACTGAGAAAGCTGCACTTGATCCACATTTATGAGAGCGATAAAGCTTCACTTGATCTAGATATCTGGGAAGGATAAAACTTCTCTCCGTCCACACGTCTCAGCTAAGAGAAATAAAGCTGTTATTAATCCAAGTAACTGAAAAGCACAAAGCTGTTCTTCATCTAACCGACAGTATTTGAGAAGTGATAGCTGCTCTTCGAGTGTCAGTGGAACAAGAGATGAGAAAAAGACGCTAGCGATGGATAGGACACACGTTGAGGAAACCTGTTGATAGCATTACAAGGTAGTCCTTGTTCTGGAATCCCCAGGGAAAGAGAGGCAGAGGTAGACCACACACCAAAAAAAAAAAAAAACACACACGGAGAAGAAAATTGGAGACGGAAGTGAAAATGATAAGGACAACTTGGAAAGAACTAGAGATGCTGGCTCGTGACAGGAAGACTTGGTATGTGTTTGTTGAAGGCTTGTGCTCCTTGGGGAGCTAAGGGGTGTTGACTGATAGCTGCTATTGACGTTAAATAGGTATTAATTATTACCTTTGCCCTTTGTAGTTCCAGGGGCTATATGATGAGATAAAGAAAAAATATGTCCACTGCTGCCTCAAGCAAGTCATAGAAGGCAAGTGTTACACCTCATTCTTGCACACAGGCGTATGCTCTTTAGGAAGATATAGCTGTGCGCAAGATGATATGGCACGATAACGCACCATGTTGAACAGCGCACCATTTATTTAAAGTATGACGTATATTGTAATAAAAGTGTGACGTAAGCATCGTCTGATTTGGAACCTAACGGTTAACTTTCACCGCTCTTTGGGTGTCCGTCAGAATGTGTGGACGTATTTTTATGTGCTCCGATGATATGGAGATATTGTAGAGTCCACAACAAGTGTTCTTCGATCTGATGATGATCGCTACTTGATATTTACATGCCAGTGTTGGAAGGCATTCTAAAAGAAGTATATTGACATGTTTTATTAATGAAATTCCGTCAAATTCACCCGTAACATCAACTAATATGAAGTTATGCTTAGGGCTGGCAACCTCCTGTAAACACATTGTTACAGAAACCACCTCGGCAAGATCATGAGAATGCTTGGTGAGGCTTCCTGCAAGGGGAGCAACGCAGTCAGTGGTGGTTCCCTGTGCTCCATAAGGTGAGATAAGGAAAAATGAATGAATGAATTATTACCTTTAGTCATTTGAAAATGGGACACGATGTCCGATTTGATCCTGGGATGTAGGGTCTCGAACAACAGACACTCTATACTTTATGCGCAATACTTGTGTCTTACAGCTTTACTAAACGATAACCAGTTGAAAGCAGGGCTGTAGAGTCGGAGTCGGGAATTTCTGTTAGCCTGCTCCACAACCCTGGTTGATAGTATCGCAAGGCAATTCCTGTTTTGGAAATCCCTTGGGTAAGAGAAATAGATGGGAAACATCAACACATACACATGGAGAAGATAACTGGAGACAAGACACGAAGGTGATAAAGGCATGGAGTAACCTTGACCGGGTGGGCACAGGACAAAAAGGCTTGACATGTTTGTTTTTTTACTGAAGAGAAATGTTCCACGAGGAGCTGAAAGGTCTGATAACGGTGATGATGACGATGATAATGATAGCTTTAGTAGGTAACCTATTACTTACTCTAAAACGTTACACATCCCCTTTACCACCCCCTTCCCCTTTATTTAAAAAAAAAACCCTTGAAGGCGCTTCCCGCGAGAATAAGCCAATTCTGGTTCACTGCTCCCCCAAATCCCTCATTCAATTTCTGCTATCGCTATGATCAAGATTACAAAGTTTACTTGAACAAACAGAGGTCGGCTCACAGGAAAACATGTCGTTCTCTTCTGTTGCACTGAGTTATTTTTCTGATCTGGAGATTTATGTTCACGAAAAGGATTAACATCACCTACAGTTCATTTCTGTTTTCTGCATACGCAAGGATATTTCACCATGTTAATCTCCCACCTGCTCAAACGTTTAACAACTGTGCTAAGCTCAAGTTGAGGTTACTATTTTAAACCAAAAGAACACACACACCGGCGCACACACATACGGATAAACACAATGGAGCGGATTAACTTTTCATATTTGAAAGTAAATGTTCTTAACTTCTTCGTACACTCTCAGACATTTACTTGAATATTTTCAAAGAAAGAAGTGGTTAGCTTGAGGCTATTTGCATCTGCGTAGACATTTTTTTCAGGAGTGGTACTGGTGACAGCCATATGTGCTTTCTCAGTTCCTCATATGCCGGGCATCTTTGAAGTAGATGTTTATCAGTCATTTTATCTGCGCCACGTTTACACTCATCGGTAGTTCCTATCTTTAGTTTGTTGAATAGATGGTATCCCAATCTGATGTGGCTCGTGCGGAGTCTGAAGATTACCACTTGTTCTCTTCTGCTGAGCTAGTAATATGCATCATTTTGTGTATGGCCTCGATGCTCTGCGCATCCCACTTGTTTCTGCATCTGATTCTGATAAAACTCTTAGTCTCTTCGGAAGTTATGCTTGTATCAGGCCGAGGCACTTTTTACCTTCCTTTGCCAATCTGTCAGCTTCTTTATTGCCGGGAATGTAACAATGAGATGGGATCCACTGGATTACAACTATTTTGAAAGTATTTGAGCAAAGATAAGAACCAAGGTGGGGTACAATATCCAAGTTTGCTACCGCACCGTGGTCACTGCAGCGAAAAAACATCACGATAATTAGTATACTAGCGAGTAACCCGCCATGAAATGCAGGCAAACAGTTATATAGTTAATACAAACATAGGTATAACAACTAAAAACTGAAAAATAATAATAATACGTTGAATGAGTTCTAAGTGGTAATCAAGATATTTGCTTTCGAACTGCCAACGCACAATGGTCATTGTATCCTTCCCACAAAACAAAACAAAAATTATCTACAATATTCAGCTGACCACTGCTCCTATCCAACAGAAGAATGTGGACGTTTGAGTGTGTTTGGAGTAGAACGAAAAATATTTACACAGTGGATCAAGGGATGTAATTGTTGGCCATCTCTTGGATTTAGATTTTATTTTAAAATCAGTGATTTCTTCAGTTAGCGTAGATAATCGTTAGTTAGTGGAAGTACCAAGAAGATTAGTTGGAGGACGTGGTACGGTAAAAAATTAAAGAGAGAAACACAGCAGGTATAAAAAGCAAATTTATCACACTCAGAATAACCAATCAAAGTAATTGGAGCAATGAAGTTATTTTCTGTCTCGATATATTAATGAACTTTATGTTCTGCTTTTATATACTAATTACTTTAAAATAATGTACTTATTTATGTTTCTATACAGGGGCGTATATAGTTTGTAAGCGTAAGGAACCGAGTTCAATTTTCGGTATCGACACGCTTCAGTCTACCCAGCTGTAAATGGGTACCTGACTTTGCACTTGTGTTAGAGAATGAAAAGGCAGCGAGGCTGGTCACCCCACTTCTCGATGCTGGACCTAGTAAATGTAAGTCTCTAACACTTCACCACCATACGGCAGTATCTGCTATGGGACTACCTTTACCCTTTTTTTTTAACTGTGTGTGTTGTTTTTCTTGGGTTTATTTTTCGCAAATTGTGAAAATGTACATTGTGTTTGCTACTTTATTTACTTTACTCTATCTGTTTCTTTCTGTTTACTAATTCCTCAAGAAAAAAATATCGACACAAATTTGAAGCGGTAAAGCTCACGTTAAGTTCCCTTAACTCAGCTCTTTTTTTAAAGTTTATAACCGCTAAGAAGATCCTCTCGACCCACTTTATGAATCGTTGCGTTATGGGGGGGGGGGGGGGGGGGGGAGAAGAGGAGAATACAAAAACAAAGAAAGGGTGTTAGCCAACTTTGCTTTAAAGGGATACACGAAGTACCAGAGGTATCAAGCGATCCTGACAGCAGCACTTGCTAAGGGCAACATTATCTATTTACCCGACCTGCCTTCAAATATTGAACAATAATGTTTTCATAAGCGCTGAAGATGGCAACTTATTATTTTTTTTTTTTTTCACGGTATGAAGTTCTGTTTTATGATGTTAATATTCTAATGTGGGTAATTTCCTAATGTTCGTGCTTTTTTGCTCCGCACAGAATATGTGTAGTTATGTGTTGTTTCGTAGCATTTGCTCCTCACAGAATATGTGTAGTTACGTGTTGTTTAGAGTTAAGGTAATTCCTAACCCCAACCCTAATCCTAACTGTAAATGCTACGAAACAACACATAACTAAACATATTCTGTGCGGAGCAAACAAGGACGAGTATTAGGAAATTACCATAATGTGTAACCATTACATTGGGTTAAAAAAAAATTTTAACTCTGAACCTATGGAAGTAACCCACGTCGCATAATGCAAAACCGGTTAAGTTACTCACTTTTAAACACAGGGCATTTGAGAGAATTGAGAAGGCATGAACCCAAAATGGGAATGAGATGTGAAGAAGACAATGATACAAGATACGACTGTTACGGTATATGTTATTAACGCCGTCTGCTAAAGGTTAGCAGACGTGCAATTGTAAAGGTTAAGACATTTAATATATTACGATAGATGTTTCAATTATTGAACGCTCCATACACGATCGATTATGACGTGTCTAGCGTTGTTTGGGTCACAGTCGGTAACTAGGAGACGCTACCCTTTGTTACTTGACCGCCAAGCTGAATAGCTGCGTTTTCTAACCTTCCAATTCAATGGCATGATATAGCCATTTATATGTGCATTTATGATGGACAGGGTCAGTCCTAGAACTCTATATGAGAGGAAACTTATGGAGGTTAGTGTTTAACTAGAATCCTCAGAAGGAGGAGAATAATCGTCCAATCCGTATGAAATATTCAGACTCGCAGTCTCACTGTCGGCAGGTAGCCATGTCTATCTGCGCGTGCATATAGCTGTGATGTTCTGACGACAATACTGCATTGTATCCTTAAACGGACATTGACACGTAAACCAGCAGTCTACGTTATTGATAAATTTATGCATGACTTATACGGACTTATGTTCTGCTCATATTTGAAATGATCATCCTGTGTGTACATGTGATTAAATATTACGGACTCAACCTGAAGGCATTAATTACTTCATTAATGTTGCTGAGTTCAAGTATTACATGTTACTTCTTCATACCATGCTACTGAGTTGTATGAACGCTTCACCCTAATTCGCGTAATGATAAAACAAGCACGATGAACAAGAAATCACTAAAATAACTATACTCAGCACATGATCTTCAACCGGCAAATAACTCAGCAACAACGACATACAGAAAAAAAGGAAGATAAGAAAACAGAAGATAGAAAGGAAGGAAGAAAGAAGAATAATAATAATAAGAAGAAGAAAAGTGAAGCCAGGGGGAAAAAAGAATTAAAAAACAAACATCATCATCATCTCAAACCATAACCTGTCATAGGTCGTAGGGGTGCCATGGTGGAAGCATCAGCAGACAGGGTCCTCCACTGCTCTCTATCCTCAGCAATGCGTACAAGTGTGGAAAAACCGTGCCCTGCCCATTCTTTGATGTTATCAGCCAAGGATTTTCTTTGCCTTCCTCTTCTCCGTTTAGCTTCGACTGTTCCCTGGAGGATCGTTTTCGAAACGGAGTCGTGACGAGTTACATGCCCAAACCAGGCAAGCTTTCGACGTTTCACTACTGACAAAAGTGGTTCTTGTTCCCCTGCATACGTCAAACATATGTATAACAAACATAGATAATTATAAATAATAAAAAAAAAAGAAACATGAAGAGAAGATCCTGAACAAGCAGAAAAGGAAAGCTTGAAGAGTAAGATATTTTTTTTAAAAGTAAAGTAGTAATAAAAGTAAGTTGGAACAAGAAGAAACTAAGGAAGAAGAGGAATGGAAAAAACCCAACATGAAAGTGAATAAACGAGACAATACTTGACAATGGTGCCTGATAAATTACCACCACGCGCCTACAACAGTAGAATATCTGGTTTCAGGGCACCCGGGAAGACCAAGTGACAGTTGGATACACACAACTACACAGAAATCCTACAACTACACAGGCTCACAGCAGAAGCCAATGCGGACACGCTTGGCTCAAGAACGCAAACTTCATGGCAAAAGTGGACAGAAAAAGTCACAGTAAAGTAAGTTGTTTAAAAAAAACAAAACCCAGAAATCGAGAAAGAAGGCAATAAGAAGAAGAAAAACAAGACATGAAAAGCACAAAAGTTAAAAAAAATATAAATCAGTACATTAAGTCAGTGGTTCTCAGCGTTGGCCATATGGCCTCGCAGTATCTTTTTTCCAGCTAACAGCAACTATGATGGGGGGGGGGGGGGGGGGGCACACAGAGGTAAATGAGGCTTAGAAGGGGGCCATGAGCAAAAAACGTTTCAGAACCCCTGCAGTAAGTAACCAACACCTGCTCCGAGATAATCAACGTTATCAAAAGCAAGGTAGAAAATTAATAATACTTCACGTGTAAAGCGACCAGTGACAACCCTCCATCATGAACAACCCAACAAATGTCAACTGAACAAAGCGACTGTAGGAGTAAATGTCTACCAACCTTTGGCAACTATTCCCCACCCCGTCGTGACTATATAGCGTAGTCCTGATTTCTGTCTTCGCATCTGACATTTATCATCGCGTAAGTCTGAATATGATTTCCGTAATGATAACCCCAAAGTGCACCACAAAATAATGCCGCTGTTGGTGTAGTGTTGCTATACAGTGACATATGTGGCGTGGGACGGAGCAAGATCAGTTGGCCGGAGATGTTCTGGAACAAGGTGTATTTAACAGGTACGAGATCAACTCACAAAGGGCATGATAAATAGGCACAGTGAGCTCAGATGACTTCCTTGAGTACAGCAATCTGGTATGAACGAACGGACGAATGAACGAATGGACGGACGAACGAATAAACGGACGAACGAACAGACGAACGAACGAAAGAACAGAACGATCGACCTTTATTTTGAGAAGTGCAAATCAGAGGCAAGATCAGTAAACGGTTATACCTTAGAAATAGTTAGCTCGGACGCCTTCTTTGAGTTTAGCAATCTGGAACGAAAGAACGAACGCAGGAATAAATCAACGAACGAATCAACGAACGAACGTTTATTTTCAAAGGATTGAGAATTGTATGTCAGAGAAGAAGAAAGATAAAATGTAACTTAGAAATAGTGGGACACTGGACAGTGAGACGCCCGAAATAGAATGTGAACATACGTGGGGGGGGGGGGGGGGGGGGGGGGGGGGGGGGGGGGGGGGGGGGGGGGGGAGGGGGAGGGGGGGGGGGGAGGGGGGGGGGGGGGGGGGGGGGGGGGGGGGGGGGGGGGGGGGGGGGGGGGGGGGGGGGGGGGGGGGGGGGGGGGGGGGGGGGGGGGTGGGGGGGGGGGGGGGGGGGGGGGGGGTGGGGGGGGGGGGGGGGGGGGAGGTGGGGGGGGGGGGGGGGGGGGGGGGGGGGGGGGGGGGAAACTAGCGTCAGAAAATGCACGTATTCATTCAATATTCCTCAGCCCCCGATGAGCTTAGGCCTTAAATAAATCATGGCAAGTCCTCCAGCCCAGTTTCATCCGTTCACGGTCTGTCCATGTCTTTTTGTGATCCAGTTCTCTTCTTCATGTTTTTCGATCTTTCCCTGCCTGTTACACGGGGTATTCCAGAACAAGGACCGCCTTGTAATGTTATCAGCAGTTTTCCCTGTTGATAATAAACTCGACACATTACATAGGGTTATATCATTTATTTTGTTTTTCGTTGAAAGTAGACATCTAAATTTCATGACATGCCTTCGCGGCATAATCTATATGTCGCAACAAACCTCTAATTTTACCACATCGATCGATTCTGGAAATAATACGTCGCAAACACACGTAGACATTAAACCCACAGTCACGCTGGCGCTGGCAAAGTGGCTTTATTTGAACATGCCACCGTCATGTGGTGCTGAACTCTCCTTGGTCAGTCTGTCACCTGATCAATCAAACTGCTGCCTTCCAGTGTAAGAATATGGCAGGCTTGAGTTATCAAGACGGATGAAGAAAATAACCCCAGATTACTGGACGTCATGGGACAAGGATGATATGGACTTTATAATAGGGATTTGTCATCCCCGCTGAGGATATCTGGGATAAAGAGATAACACCCGAGGATATAGAAAACGGGAAAATATAACGAGGAATATTTTCTAGGAACATGAAATGCTGCTTCCAATCCATAGGACACATACTGGAGAAACCTGTTGATAGCATTACAAGGCAGGCCTTGTTCTAGAATCCACAGGGTAAGCGAGGTAGACGGAGACCAAATAGCACATGGAGAAGAGAGCTGGAGACTGGCCATGAAGAAAACACAGAAAGACCTTGAGCTGATGGCACGGGACAGGAACACGTGGTATACGTTTGTTGAAGGCCTATGCTCCTCGGGGAGCTAAAGGGTTATGATGATGGTGAAATTTTACTCCAAACCTGGGACTGCTAGTTACACGGACAAAATAGCGAACACGCGAAGACATTGCAACCAAAAACTGTAGTAAATAATGAAACACAACTTTTAATTACAGTTGATCGTAACACTAAGTTATACGGAGTCTATCCTACCATATGGAAGTAAGTTATGGACAATCAGTAAACATGCAGAACAGGCCTTGGGAAGCCACTGAGATGGGGTTTTACAGAAGAATATTAAAAATACAATGGACAGCTAAAACAAGTGTAATGAGGATGTTCTGAATGAAGCAAATGAGCTAAAGAACCATTACTTACATTAGATAACGATTATTACTTACATTAGATAACGATCATTACTTACATTTAAAAAAAGTTAGTTGCTTATCTTTTACAGGACGTGGCAATCAACCCCAGCTTTTATTGGCTGTTTGTGATTTTTCTAGGCAATTTTCTCATTCAGTAGTTTGCCATTGCTTTCTGAACGGTACGGCGCTTATACCATTGTTAAAAATCCACAAAAAACGATCTGCTACCAAACCGTCTGCAGCGAGTTTCGAACCTGGTATATCTGGATTATGAAACTGCGTTCATATCCATTAGGCCACAGACGCCGACATTACTTACATTAGATAACGATTATTACTTACATTAGATAACGATCATTACTTACATTAGATAACGATTATTACTTACATTAGATAACGATTATTACTTACATTAGATAACGATTATTACTTACATTAGAAAACGTCAAGAACTGCAGTAGGACGGTTGTAAACGGTGACGTAAACCAAAATGTGTGTCTTACTAAGACACAGGACATAGAAAAGTGCCCACGTTCCGACCACAAGGCCTTCGTCAGGGACAAACAAGCTAAAAACTATGTGATATTAATATTATACTGATTGGTTGTTTTTTTTTTTCTTCAAAAGTAGCATCTCAAAGCCGTCCTGTGTAGATTCCGGCAGTCTTTGATGAGACAACGAAAGAAAGAGACTAGTGGTTCCCCCAGACATGTCGTAAAAGACATGAGGTTGTGCATAGGGCTGGCAATCTTATAATGTAAAACATGTTGTTACGGAAACTACCACTGCAGGATCATGCTGTTTGGACACGGGTTTCCAGCAAGGGGACCAACTCGCAGTTGTGACTCCATATGGATAGAAACAAAGAAGAAAAGATGATGGTCTCAGAGTCAATTCAAGTTTTGTGAGATATTCTTCAATACAGAAAGATATTTTTCTAACACGCTATGTGACTCTTCATTTATAACATTCGTCAATAACAGCCCCCCCCCCCCCCCCACCCCACCCCCACCCCCACCCCCCCCCCCGCCCCCCCCCCCCCTCAAGCACCACCCACCTCCCCCCCCCCTACCCCCCACCACCCCCCCCCCACCCCCCCCCCCCCCCACCCCCCGCCCCCCCCCCCCCCCCCCCCCCCCCCCACACAAAACAAAACAAACAAAAAATGTAACAAAAGAATGAACTGCCAGCAAAAAATAATAGGAGTCACCGAAGTATTCTTCAAAGAAAAAAGTAAAACACTGAAAAAAATATATATATATAGCCCACCTCTACATATTAATATTAAAAAAAAAAAAATTACAAACCACATAAACAACATTTTTGCGTTTTGTTACCCTTACCTTAACATCACTTGTTACTGCTGTACTCTATAATCAATGTTCGACTAAATACCGAGACATTAATTTGCGTTACAGAAATCAATGAAACGAGATGTTTTCCTACATGACGTACCGTCTAAATCTGCAACATGATTATTGATAAAAGACCACCGTCTGCTTATTGTTCACGCAAACTGGTTGTTAGACGAACATCCTGACATTTGTCAGACCTGCGACTGACAGCATTCCCCTAAATACCATTATTGAAATTCCAAAGAACCCCCATCAAAACTCCAGAGATACAATATGCATTAAAAAATATTGATTTCCCTATGGTCACAGTAGTATTATTCAAATTCTTTCTATTTCACAGTAGGCTTACTTTGATCAGAAGTGTAAAGTATTTTTCTATAAGTCAGTTAAGCGTTGGTTACTTCTTAGTGTCAGGAATAAAGGCTGTTGGAATGGTTAAGTTTGGCGTCATAATTCAGACAATGAGAGTCAGATTTGAAGCTGTTAGGAACTTAGTAAGGCCAGGGTTTCTTAAACTGTGGCATATGGACCTCTTGGAGGTCAGTGAATGGAGTCTACGGGGTCCATGTACATCATTTTAAAAATTATGCTTTTATGTACATTTTTTTTCCAAGAAGGGGTCCGACGCCTTCATTGGACAATCAAAGAGGGTCTCAAAGGGGTTCCATAGCTTTTATCGGACAATCAATGGGGGTCCATAGCTTTTATCGGTCAATCATAGGAGTCCAAGGTACAAACAAATGTTAACAGATCCTGTTGTAAAGGATTGTTATGTAGCGTCGCTTAGTATCACTTCTGAAAAAAGACAGAATGAATAGTACCACTGCATATTCATGCATGTCGTACACGGCTACTAACATGCAGTTGTCTACGGGGCTGTTAACCTCATCATGTAAAACAAATGTCCACAGACACCACAGCAGCAAGAGCGTGTGAGTGCTTGATCCAGGCTTCCTGTGAGGGGAACGAACGAACGAACGAACTTTATTTTCAAAGGGTTATGAATTGGGTGCGTAGGCCCGTCTAACATTTTGCCCTTCCACTCTCACTTATCTTGCATACTATACAACCTCACTTATCTTGCATACTATACAACCTCACTTATCTTGCATACTATACAACCTCACTTATCTTGCATACTATACAACCTCACTTATCTTGCATACTATACAACCTCACTTATCTTGCATACTATACAACCTCACTTATCTTGCATACTATACAACTCACTTATCTTGCATACTATACAACCTCACTTATCTTGCATTCTATACAACTACAGTGGTGGCTCCATGCTCCGCAGGAAGTGCAAAGGATTTTTTTTGTTTTTGGGTGGAACCAAATTTCTGACGTGACTTTTTTTACGTAGAGGAATGTGTATGCCTATAGTTAACAACATCCTGGATTGGTTTAGCTCAGTAAAGCTTCAAAAGCTTCTACTTGTGAACGTTAAATGTTACACTTTAATCATGTTTCCATATATACATGGAGCTGTTGGTTATACCAGGACGTGTTTAATTTAGTGTGATATTTTTCTTGATTTTGTATATTCTATGCTCTGTGCCGTATTATCCTCGCGATGGTGTTTTTCACTTGTTATAGTTCAGTCTGTTGTGTTGTTTAACCATAGTTCATTTACTTCTGAAATGAATAATATTTGACTGCATGTGCATTAAAATGTGATTTATTACAAAATTATCACATTATATTTGATATATATGGGCCGCTGGGCCGTAAGGTGTTATGGTAAAGGATCCCGTTACATACCCATTGAGAGCATATTGGGAATATGGTGTTAGACCCCTATTTTCTTGACCATCGGCACACTAGGGGTGATGTAGTCACCATCACGTCGGCCGCCTTAACCTTCCTAGAGTTGATCTGGTATCAAATTCATGAGGCTAGGTCGAACCCGGAGCCGTTTGTGACCTAAAAAACATCGCACCTGAACTGGGGATTCGAACCATGAACCACCGAGCCAGTAAGCCAGTGCACTAACCACTGCGCTGCCGCGGCTCAAAAGGCGTTAAATATGTATTATTTAACTGATAATGCATTGTCTCCAGCACATGTCTGTCGCTGTAATTGTCCCTACAATTTCCAATGAACTTTTATGCAAATCACCAAGTTACAACTGTAGAGATTTACCCACAATGATCAAAGCTGGGCCTACTTCCTGAACAAGGTAATTGCACTAAAAAGACATCAATCAATCACGTGACAGCGGCCTTATCTGCGGACACCACTAGAGACTGAAACAGGCCTTGGCAAGATCAAAGACAAGGAAACCCCTGGCTGTTCCTATTTGCCCATCCCTGACAAGTGAGGTCATGCGTGTCTGAAAAGAGGAAAGAAGAGAGAGAGAGAGAGAGAGAGAGAGAGAGAGAGAGAGAAAACTGTAACCCTAACCTGGACAGACGTGTTATTAAGTGGATAACTTCTTTGCTCTTTTTAAAAAAAACAAATTAATGACTAAAGTATCCTGCTCCACTCCTAATGAGTTATAACTAGGGCACGAATCAATCAATACATTCCACGGAGCATATGACGTGTTATCAAGTAAACATCTTTGGACTTTAAACATAATTGAAAAAGATATCCTGTTCCCCCATAACAGGACTAGCACATCAGTCAACCAATCAAAACCTTTAGGTCCCAAAGGAGCATAGGCCTTCAACAAACACATACCAAGTCCTCCTGTCACGTGCCATCATCTCAAGTTCTTTCCACATCTTCCTCATCAATTTCATATCCGTCTCCAGCTATAACTAGATACTGTCCTAGGGGAGTGACATGTTAGAGACTTCACCATACTAGGTCCAGCATCGAGAGGCAGGGTGACCAGGTCCCTTCCTCGCTGCCTTTTCCTTCCCTAACTCGCCTTTGCCGCGAGAGACCAGCGCTCTAACCACTCTGTCAATCCGACGCTGCAGTTCTCGGGGGTCCCTGAGTGGCAAAGAAAGAATGACACTAGTACACCCAGGTAAAGATTATCATTAGACATTTTCATTATAGTGACCTCCCCACACTGGCCACCACTGTTGCTGGGGTGATATAGGTGGTGTAAGAGAGAATGATAAATGTTATTATTATGTTCCGCTGATAAAGGCGATCAGCTTATGTCGGGCTTACAGGTGGCCGACTAATGTGTGAGTAAATGACTGTCAACAGACAGCGAAAGAGAACCGTTACATATTCGTACTTGACCTTCATAAATATTACAAGGGGAGGTCACTATAATGTACAAATTTAAAGAGAACCTTTGCCTGCACTCTCAGGCATGTCGTAAAAGGCAACAAATATGAGGTTGCGCATTTGGCTGCATGTAACACAAACGACCACAGAAACAGGTGCATAGGCGTTGATGCAAGTTTCCTGCTAGGGGAGGCTAGCTGCAGTTGTGATCGCATGCCACATAACATTTTTCAAAATTCGTTATTTTGCTTTTTTAACTGTCTAAAATAATCCCATTTATAGAATCCCAGCTTTTTCTGTCAATACGTAACGCTAAGGGAAGCAACTTTGGTTGAAAGACATTAATTGTATAGTTTCCCTTATATGTACTCTCCCGAACATAGTAACACTTACCAAAGAAGAATGCGCAAAAGACGGTGTGCACAAAAATATATTTATAAAATGTGTGATCCCGTATACACACATTGGGATCCTCGCTGCTGCTACGTAGTTCGTGTACTGTAGAGATGCACAGTGGTTTTAAAAAATACATTTTGAATTAAGGAAAATTGCCGTTAGATATTGGTGCTTTTGAATTTAATGACGGGCTTTTACACTATTTATATAAGGGATTGGGGGGGGGGGAGGAGAGCCTTATCGTTCTGATGTATCGCCCCTTCCTTGGACAATTCCTAGTTCCGCCAGTGCCCATGGCAGAAAAAAGGTTAAGAAACCTTGAGTTAAAAGGAACTTTCAAACCGGGAAGTTTGAGGTCAAGGAGAACACATTCCGGAGGGAAAAAAAGGAGAGAAGAAAGAGTACACGAAAAACGAAAGGAAGGATTGAAACGTGCACTGCGACAAAGAAGAGAAATATTAAGAAAGACAACATCCTTTAAGTCCAAGAGGATTCCGTTCTGACATGAACTCTCCACGTGAGGTGAGATGAATAATAAACAGAGGTGTTCGGCTTCCTCCAGACATCAAAGAGGTTGGTGTAAAAAAAGTAAGAAGGAGAAAACAAATTGCCCCCATTCACCTCCACTCTCCCATAAAGCGGTGAAGGAGGAGAACTTTACATGGAGGGAAAAAAACAAAAGTGAGGAGGTGTAAAATTACACCACGCTGCTCGACACTTCCTCGAACAAGATGGTCATCTTCAAAACCGGCGCACCGAGAGAAGCAGTTATAGAGTGTTTAAATAAATAACCCAGAAGCGACATTAGCCTTAGAAGTGAACGAACGAACGAACGAACGAACGAACTTTATTTTCAAAGGGTTGAGAATTGGGCACGCAGGCCCGTCTGACATTCTGCCCTTCCTTTCTCTCACCTTTCATACTGAATTCATTTATTCTCATATGCATTTTACATATCAAATTCAAGGAATTCAACGTTGTAAAGTAAAATAATAATATAGCACACTCATATTAACATTAATTACTTATAAGCATGACATAACATATGTTGAAAAGTACAAACATTATCAGAGATAGATAGATAGATAGATAGATAGATAGATAGATAGATAGATAGATAGATAGATAGATAATTAGATAGATAGATAGATAGATAGATAGATAGATAGATAGATAGATAGATAGATAGATAGATAGATAGATAGATAGATAGATAGATAGATAGATAGATAGATAGATAGATAGATAGAACGAACGAACGAACTTTATTTTCAAAGGGTTTAGAATTGGTCACGCAGGCCCGTCTAACATTCTGCCCTTCCTTTCTCTCTTCTTCCATAGTTAATCTATTTATTCTCACACGTATCCTAAATGTTACTTAAATAATAAAATAACAAGAAAATACAATAAAATAAAATCCCAACATTGTAACAGTACAATAACAGTTACACAAATTTACAGATGCGTATCATAATTTATACTAAACAAGACAAAATTAACTTTAAAACCTACATATGATGTTATGTAATAATCATAATAATAATAATAATAGCCCCTTCAGTCATAACTGACTATGGGAATGCGTCCCTGAGGTGACAGCGTAATTATTTAAGAACATAACGAAATTAGGGTGGCATATAATCTGCACTCATGATGTATTTGAAAAGTCTGTGATTGAATGAATATGGACTAAGAGTATTTTTTAAGTCGTGTGGAAGAGTATTCCACAGATGAGCAGCAGAAAAAGCTAAACTTTTCTTGAATAAGTCGAGCCTAGGCTTGGGCATGTGTAATTTATTTAAGCGTTGACTGCGTCTTCCGCTGTATTTGAAAATAGGCCACAGATACGTTGGAGCATTCTGTGACAAGATTTTGTGAATAAATTTGGCTTTGTTGAAGAGAAGGCGCTTTCTTAGTGGTAATATGTTAAGATATGTATATGCGTCTACACACTGTGTGAGGTTTTTGTCTGAAATTAGGCGCACTGCACGTTTTTGTAATGAAAAGAGTCTTTTAGTGTTGGACATGGTGCAGCCATCCCAAATTGTGGAACAATAGTCTAGATGTGTTTGTATCTGGGATGTATAGAACATTTTTCGTGTCTCCTCATCTAGGAAATGTTTGATTTTAGCTAACTGGTAAACTTTTTGTGCCGTTTGTTTGGTCAGTGCTTGTACATGCGAATTCCAACTTAAATGTTGGTCAATTATGAAGTGATACTATTTGTGGAACCAAGACTACGATACAGATACGGGTGAATGCGATCGTCAGGACAAAGGTTCGGCAGACGTATATACAAACATATTAGACTGAACCAGAGAGCAGACCGATTCTAGAGATTCGAACAAGTTAATCCACGTGGCAATACTGCTTCCGTTTCTTTGAGTTTTGTTTTGTTTTTGCGGGGAGCCAATTATGACACCAGATGTCAATGAACTGTGCTCGAATCTCAACAATACCTAATAATTTGCGTCCACCCCCAGTCCTGTGTGTTAAATGTCTTACAATACACTTCTCATAGCGGCAGTCACTGAACTATATCTAGCTGACCTTTGATGCATGAGTGTTTATTCTTTATCTCCTGGTTCGCACCTTAAAGAAGCATGAGCTACCACTGCGGCTGATCCCTTTAAAAAGCACTCCTTGTGCTCTTGTAGTGGTGGTTTATGTAGCTATATGTTTTACATGATGAGGCTGACAACCTTATGCACCACCTCAAATCAGCCGCCTTGAAAGTGCAGTGGCTAATTCTTCTTTTGTCTCTTGAACGACTCCCGAGAACCATTCAACAAGAGTCCGTCTAGAAATAGTGTCAAAAAGCGAAGCACCTTGTAATTATATCAGGACAATGTTGTTGCCAAGAAGAGATTTAGAATACGTGCAGCCTTTTTCCTGTATAACTTTTGCCTCTGTCGAAGGATCTACTTCCTGTAATTTCATCAATACAGCGGGAGACAAATCAAACTAAATGATGTTCTTCATAATGTTAACTTCTCTTCAAACAAAATATCACGTACCTATCTGATGCAGTTTATGGGGGAAGTTAATTTTAGCAAGTTACCTCCTGGGTTGTCACTGGGACCGCGGAAAAAGTAACTTTAGTTCTGGGTATACCGTGCTTTAAAATTCCAACGGGAAAGGGCTAGTCTGACATTGTACAAGTTTAAAAAGGCTTCTCTTTCCCCACCCCATGCAAATACCACCACGTGGCACTGGGCCGAAGGGCGAGAGCCCAAAACGCCGTTAGATAAATAACAACAACATACAGCATATGTGACAAAAGGATAAACATGCTTTAAAACACAAAAAGAATGAAATCTCATAGCGTCACGCTCTAGTCTACCAGCTACAGTGGTTTCTCCTTGGATAAAAAGCAAAACGGAAACAATCAACCAAATGGTCACAGCGGTTATTCCTCTGCAACAATAAGACAGATTATTTCCCCATGTTATTAATCTCAACACCGCTGCTTCTAGACAGACAGATTGGGCTGACTGCGACATATTTCTTGTCCAACCAGAGACACTGTCTCTTGAACAAGAGGAAATTATGTACGCCAAATCGCCCACTTATTGTGTCAAAAAAATATATTTCCAGATACTTCTGCTGCGTGATTGATCGTAGACGCAAAATAGAAAAACAAGTTTTAAGACAAAAGAGGAAAATACAGAATACAAACGTAAGAAATTGGTTTGCAGCTTTACTTAAACTATTCAACCTGATTGTACTGTGTAGTCCCTGTGGGTTTTGAAGCTTTACGTAAACTATTCAACCTAGTTGTACTGTGTAGTCCCTGTGGGTTTTGAAGCTTTACGTAAACTATTCAACCTGGTTGTACTGTGTAGTCCCTGTGGGTTTTGAAGCTTTACGTAAACTATTCAACCTGGTTGTACTGTGTAGTCCCTGTGAGTTTTGAAGCTTTACGTAAACTATTCAACCTAGTTGTACTGTGTAGTCCCTGCGAGTTTTGAAGCTTTACGTAAACTATTCAACCTAGTTGTACTGTGTAGTCCCTGCGAGTTTTGAAGCTTTACGTAAACTATTCAACCTAGTTGTACTGTGTAGTCCCTGTGAGTTTTGAAGCTTTACGTAAACTATTCAACCTAGTTGTACTGTGTAGTCCCTGTGAGTTGTGAAGCTTTACGTAAACTATTCAACCTAGTTGTACTGTGTAGTCCCTGCGAGTTTTGAAGCTTTACGTAAACTATTCAACCTAATTGTACTGTGTAGTCCCTGTGGGTTTTGAAGCTTTACGTAAACTATTCAACCTAGTTGTACTGTGTAGTCCCTGTGGGTTTTGAAGCTTTACGTAAACTATTCAACCTAGTTGTACTGTGTAGTCCCTGTGAGTTTTGAAGCTTTACGTAAACTATTCAACCTAGTTGTACTGTGTAGTCCCTGTGAGTTGTACTGTGTAGTCCCTGTGAGTTTTGAAGCTTTACGTAAACTATTCAACCTAGTTGTACTGTGTAGTCCCTGCGAGTTTTGAAGCTTTACGTAAACTATTCAACCTAGTTGTACTGTGTAGTCCCTGTGAGTTTTGAAGAGATAAAGAAAGAAAAGGCCTACTGCCCTCTTAGGCATGTCGTACAAGGCGAGTAATATGAGGTGTGGGAGCCGCGCTGGTGTAATGGTTACAACACTGATCGGGTGATCCATGTTCAAGCCCGGGCGATCTCATTTGAATAAGTGTCGTCGACCGGGACTTGGACTGGATTAATTCAAGCCCTGGCGAAGACATATGAAAAAGTGTCGTCGACCAGGGACTGGCGGCTCCTGAGCGGACCCAGCTCTAATGGGTACCCTCCGAAGACGGCGAGTATCTGCCTGAATGGCGAGTGGACACCTGTCAGTGTACAGGGAAAAAAAGGATACTCACGTAAAAATCAGTCTCAGGTTAGATTTACTAACCGGAGATTCTCGCCTCGAGTAAAAGCGGGCGTACGTAAAAAAAAAAGAGGTTTTTCGCGTGGCTAGCAACCTCATAATGTCGGGAGCTGAAGGGTCTTCTTCTTCTTCTAGTACCATTCCTGGTGGCGAAGATGATTATGTTTCTCCACAACTTCCTTCCTACAGAACTATTTATCAACTCTCTTGTTGACTTCTTTTCATGTCATGATTGTCAAACTGTCCAATATCTTCTCTCTTTGTCGTCATCTATATATCTTTCCTTCTATCTTTGTCGTCATCTATATATATCTTTCCTTCTATCTTTGTCGTCATCTATATATCTTTCCTTCTATCTTTGTCGTCATCTATATATCTTTCCTTCTATCTTTGTCGTCATCTATATATCTTTCCTTCTATCTTTGTCGTCATCTATATATCTTTCCTTAATCTTTGTCGTTCTATATATCTTTCCTATCTATCTTTGTCGTCATCTATATATCTTTCCTTCTATCTTTGTTGTCAGTCACTTTCTTGAGCTGTCATATCTTTCCTTCTATCTTTGTCGTCATCTATATATCTTTCCTTCTATCTTTGTCGTCATCTATATATCTTTCCTTCTATCTTTGTCGTCATCTATATATCTTTCCTTCTATCTTTGTCGTCATCTATATATCTTTCCTTCTATCTTTGTCGTCATCTATATATCTTTCCTTCTATCTTTGTCGTCATCTATATATCTTTCCTTCTATCTTTGTCGTCATCTATATATCTTTCTTTCTATCTTTGTCGTCATCTATATATCTTTGTCGTCATCTATATATCTTTCCTTCTATCTTTGTCGTCATCTATATATCTTTCCTTCTATCTTTGTCGTCATCTATATATCTTTCCTTCTATCTTTGTCGCCATCTATATATCTTTCCTTCTATCTTTGTCGTCATCTATATATCTTTCCTTCTATCTTTCCAGTTGTTACGATATACTCATGAATCAGCTGAAAGGTTAAGAATGTATAATTTATTTTCGTTTTATGTGGCACAGAAGGCTGCAACAGCTGCTGGCCACTTGTTCCTTCTTTAGGCCATGGTTCACAGAAGCAAGAAGACTGCATCGCTATAAATAAGAGGACAACATCGGGGATTTACAAAACAAACGTGACCGAGATGTAAGGTTCAAACATATCATGCCGGAGCTTGTAAATAGTGTAGATTTTATTGTCAGGAACCATTCCCAGGTGCACTGGGGGCCTTTTTCTTTCTTTTAATTTTTTTCTGAAGGTTCCATGAAGACGAATTTTCTCACATAATGCATTTTCAAATTTTACAGTCCGATCACCCTCCAGCTGTTGTTTTTCTGTTGTCTAAGTGTTCTACTTCTTTATTTCTTACGAGTAACTGAAAACATACCTTTATGTTTGTCTAATATTAATTTTAGGTTTAAGTGGAACGAGCCAAGTGTTATTTGCACTGTGTGATATCATGATTGCGCCATGTAGCTCCTGGAGTTCTCTGAAGAGATAAAGGATGAATATGGCTACTGTTCCCTCAGGCATGTCGTACAAGGCGACTAATACGAGGCTGTACGTGACGCTGGCAATCTCATCATGTAAAAGAAACTAGCAGGGGGTCTCGGCAGACATAGAAAGAATAGGCCTACGACTCGTCTTGTCATGTCATTAGAAGCGACTAATATCAGGCTGTGCCGTGGAACTGGGCAACCTCATCATGTAAAACAAGCCGATACAGAAATAAATGCTGCAAGAGCTTATAAATGCTTTGATGCAGGGTTTCTGTGAATTACCTAGAAAGGAACAGGCTTTCACTATTGAACTTATTTATCATTTACTTTTACTCTCCATTTGGACACAAAATGTCCATTGTTTAGCTTATTAAATAGACATTGTGTCGTCTTGCACTTGGCATTGGCTCAATATAGCTTCACCTAACAGTGTTTCTCGACATATTCGAAAGCGCCTTGACCCAAAGCCTCCAAGTCCGTTGGCATTCTGTCCAGATTTATGAACTAATAGAAACCAAATGCAGTTGGAATATCATCAGCATAACCCTCTACGGCTCCCCAAGGAGCAAACGCCTTCAACAAAATAGTTTCGACATAGATATAAACTACGACATCACGTATTCAGTCATGATCTTTGTGGTCCATACGAAGCATGGAGCCACCATTGCAGCTGGCTCCCTTTCAGGGGAAGCCTGCAGGAAGCATCCAACTGTAGTGGTGGTACATAAGGAGCAAAAAAAAAAAAAAGAGAGAGAAGAGAAGAAGCCAGCTCAGTGATAGAAGTTAAAATATAACATCTTCATCGTCAGAGTGTTTGACTGGCACAGTGGTTAGAGCGCTAGTCTCGCGCGGCTAAGAAACACGGTGGCGTCACCCACCCATCTGTGAATGGTTACCTGACTCTGCTGGTGAATTAGGGACGAAAAAGGCAGGAAATGGGTCACCCCATCTCTCCATTCTGGACCCAGTATAGTGAAGTCTCTAACACGTCACTCCTGTACGGCAGTATCTGCTGTCGTACTACCTTTACCATCATCACGTTTAGTCCCAAAAGAGCAAATATTGCTCGGCAGCCAGTTCTATTTCTGGCCGTGATGACAATATAACAGTTTCAAATTTACTGAGGAAAAACGAGAAAACAGTGACAAAAGACAGATCGCTTCTGTCATTGAGAAAGATAAATGTGTGTATATAAGACGAAAAAGACGAAGGAAGAAAAACGCCAACTAGGATACGATTACCACTCACATACCTGACCCTAGAAACAGGTAGACTCCGGTGTTCTGCTTTCACCTCTGGGAAGTAGACTTAGCCTCCCTTCTTCCCGTACAACACAGAAAATTTCATCATACGTTCCGCGGACACTCTCCTATGCGTTAGTCGTTAACAAGAAGTTAGCGAAACAACAGTCCAAGACCAGGTTACACTTTCTGCCTTAAAATGTAATTAAATAACCAAGTACCGTAAAATTTTAATACATCTTCACTGAACGGAGCAGATGCAACTCTGATGTGGACAGCTTTCTGTATAACGAGGCATCACGAAGATTAAAACTGATGGTGGTCACTCTGATGTGGACAGCTTTCTGTATAACGAGGCATCACGAAGATTAAAACTGATGGTGGTCCGTGGCTATATAAGTATCTGGGGCATTTGGGAAGCGGGGTCACCAGATACTGCCTTAATGGCTGGTATCTTCTTGATTTTTATCTGAACGTTTCTGGTTCAAAGGTAGCAAGAATGTTTATTGTATTTCCGACTAATAATACTTTTTACCTTTCATAAATATTCCTTTCTTTTTTAAACCGGTACCGACAAAAACACATAGTTCTTAAGTTCCAAGCTACCGAAGTAAGAAAAACTACCTCACAAACATTTTTCTTAAGTACACATTTTAGTTCTTGAGCCTGCCGGGAAAGACAGTGGCTAGCGTGAATACTGACATTAAAACCTCCCGTCACACACGGTTGAATGATCACAAGATGCTTGGCAGCGCAGAAATTGGCAACAGATGGTCGAATACACAATGCACACCGCAGAGCTGCTGGTGCAGACTAAGGAAGTGTGGTGAGACCTACAATTTTATAGCCGACACTTGGCAGATATCAAAGAGAGAAAACGATGGTAGAGTCCGGGGTCTATTTGCCTTTGAAACAAGCCTTACAATAAAATAGGAACTTTCGATGGCACTTCGCGTGTAAAATTTACAACATTAAAGGTTGCTAGCTCACGTTATCTAGATCATTGTAGAAAGAAGTAGGGAGGAGAGAAAGGGAAAAAAACAAGGGGGGGAGGGGGGGGGAATGCAACGGAATAAAATTAAAGCAGAGATTTCATACTGTGTTTTTAAAATGTAAACTACCATTGCATTAAAAAGCGCACAATTTTAAAAAACTACATTTTTAAAAAGCATGCTCTTAAATCCGACATAATCTATACACTACATTGTTATGATTAAAGCGGCATATTGAATACGAAAACATAACAATAATAAATGCAGCTAAAATAAAAGAGAGACGTACTAGGGCGACAAATAGTCTTCAATAGAAGATCTGGTTTCAAGGCACGGGGAAGATCAAGAGACAGATGGATAGACAACATCACAGACATCCTACAACAACATCACAGACATCCTACAACAACATCACAGACATCCTACAACAACATCACAGACATCCTACAACAACATCACAGACATCCTACAGCAACACGGGCTCATGGCAGCCAACGCTACATACAATACTTGGCTCAAGCATGCAAACGTCAATTTCCCACTTTACTTCACGGCAATGCTTCACTTCACGGCCAATGGTGGAAGGAAAAAGGTAAATATAGCATTTTAGATCACGCACTAAACACACCAAACACCTCAACACGTTAATGTAAACTGGTTAAGCTAGCGACCGCAAGGGTTTATAGTTACTTTTATCACTGGATAAACTCGCGAACTTAAGGTATAACAGTTACTTTATCACTGGATAAAATAGTGAAGTTACGGTATAACAGTTACTTTAGCACTGGATAAACTAGTGAATGTAAAGTATATCATTTACTTTATCGCTGATTAAACTAGCGAACGTAAGGTCTAACAGTTACTTTATCACTGGATAAACTAGCGAACGTAAGGTTTAACAGTTACTTTATCACTGGATAAACTAGCGAACGTAGGTCTAATAGCTACTCTATCACAACACATGGAGACAGGTCCTTCCCCACGATAGATGACTTTTTTTTTTTTCATTTCTTTTATTTCACTCCAGGTGACAATGCTGAACCGGAACGCTTACTCGCTATCGTAAATTAATATTAGACAAACATAAAGGTATGTTTTCAGGCACTCGTAAGAAATAAAGAAGTAGAACACTTGGACAACAGAAAAACAACAGACGTGAGTGGCTTACCCAGGGTTCGAACCCCGTACCTTCCGTACGACAACTCCGCCTAGCTATCAAGCGAATCACACTGACCCCACGGCCAGCTAGGCATCCCCAAAAAAGGATGCTTTGCTGACTATATATCAGTACGAAACACACAAGATAACACCGGAAGTATACAGTGGGCAACTCAGCCCTTAAATGACGCAATCACTTCTGTTGTTCCTCTATTAACTATCGTGTATGACGCGCGACCGGTGTAAATGAGAATTTAAACTGGCTAAAAAAAACCGTGTCTAGTTTCTCAGCTCACACGCGTAAAAACAGTATAGTAATAATAAAATAACATGTGTAATAAGACTGCGAAAGCGATCTAGTAAACGAACTATGTGAAGTGTTCATATAAATCTGTCACAATTACTGTTATATATAATGGCCAATGCAGCTTCCGGGGGCCTCTGATGAGACAACTAGAGAATAGGTCTACCTCTCACTCTGGCATATCGTAAAAAGCGACTAATGTTGTGCATGTGGTTGGCAACATTTTCTTCTAAAACACGTTGCTGCATAAACTACTGCTATAGGAGCATGTGCCTTCATGCAGGCTTCTTGCAATGGCATCATCTGCAGTGGTGCTCAATGTGCTCCATTAAGGATAGAAAAAGGAGATGAATGAAAAAAATGATACAGATTATATGGAGAGTAACTGCAGTAAAACTCTTAATAATTGTACACGTAATATTGTAAGGAGTAATTTTCTGTTGCTCTCAGTACTTGGGATCTAGAAGACCTTTTTCGTGCTGTAATTATTTTTTGTAAATTCGTAGAACTGTTACTAAAATAATGTGTTAAATCTTAGATGATAAGATTTTTAATCTGTGAAGAAATTCCGTCAACCTCAAAACAATGTATTACAAGAAAACATAAAGGCAACAAAATTGTTAATTTTAAAATGTATTTCATCGCGCTTGCGAACAAAAGTCAAACAAAATATAAATAAAATAAGTTACACACGTAATTCAGAAGTAGCCACTTTCTTTTCTTTCTAAATTCCTCTTTGTCTTTTTTACTTCGTAATTTACTCACGTCACTGTCAACATTATATTATTCGAAGAAGTGCTGTATTTGACTATTACTTTCCCCCGCGTTACTTTCAACATTATACTACTGCAAGAAGTGTTATCTTTGACTAATACTTGGGTAATTTCCTCATGTTACTTTTACAATTATATTATTCGAAGAAGTACTATCTTTCACTAGTCATACGATACCTTCTTCATGTTAATTCCAACAGTATATTGTTCAAAGAAGTAGCCAACTATCTTTGGCTTACTTTCATGGTTTTTTTTTTTTTTTGCGAGTTACTTCCAACAAAATATTATTCAACGAAGTATCATCTTTGACTTACTTTGGTATTCTTCGCTTGGCACTTTCAACATTATTACTTCAAATGAGTCCTACAAAGTTCAACAATTATTTTTTGTTTTAACCAGGCTCTGTAGCAATTACAGTTCCTGGCGCGGGGGTCCGATCAGAGTAATGTATTAAAACCGCATTTGTTCATAAGTCACACATTGTTGGCCGCCACTTCCAAGTTAATTCAACTTAGATGTGTTTTATTCGAGAGTAATAAAATATATTTAAAAACAAATAAATACAAAACTGCAACACGCGAAGATTAAACAGACATGTAAAATTAGTAGTCAGTAAAATAAGGATCATTGACAAATACACAACTTCTGGTTATGTTATAAACTAAAAAACCCCTAGGAAAAAGAAATACAAACAATAAAAAAAAAAATACAAGCAATATAACTTTGCAGCGTTTGACGATTGGCGATCAAAGCAACACTAACCTCAGAGAGACTCAAAGTATACGAGCGTCGAAAACTGGGTCCTCTCGCGTGCCAGGCACTCACTAGAGCCACTGGTGTCGATGAGCGAGACGAGGTGAGCAAGAAGAACACAAATAAAGCTTCGCTCACTCACTCACGCGACTTCGATTGTACACTGGCCATAGTTTCCACGGGCAAACATCCCGCCGATTACACGCGCCAAAGAGCAATGTCAAAGAGAGAACAGCGGGGAGAGTTTGGGGGCTCTTTCCTTCACTTCTCCGCCCCTTTCTGTAAGTGAGCTCGCTTAGTAACAATTTTTGTGTGTTTAGAAATGAATGCTGGCTAACCTCCTTTCTATGTTAAACGAGTGTGAGAGAACGAACGTCGCATGTAGGGGGGCAACAGAGGGCGCAGTGAAATGAAAAAGGAAGAGAGACAAAAGCAATAAATGAGAGTGAAAGAGTAAAATACGCTGATTTTGGAAGCAGAGAAATTAATATTAAGAAGTAGGGAGGGGGCGCGTAAGGAATAGGAACAACTGAAGGTTTGAAGGGGCGGGCTGGAAGAAGTTTTAACAAAAGTGAAGATGTTTCAGCGAGTGTATCGTGGCTGGGGGGCGGCGAAGGGGGAACGGGGGTTGTTGTGGAGAAAAGAAGATATTCAAATCTCGTGTACGCAATAACCCAAATACCCTGACCTATTTCAAAACTGTGCAAATCTGGAAACTTCCGAATAATGTCACTGAAACTGTGGGGACCATTTGACGTTGATACTACTGCAGTCGGCACACTGTGAGGCTTTGACGTAAGTTGATTTTACAGTAACTGGCACTATTTAGAGGTGAAGTTAGTTGATGATGCAGTGTGTAGTGCACGGCGAGGCTGTGACGTAAGTTGATTATATCAATAGTCGGTACACTGCGGAGCCGTGATGTAAGTTGATATTACAGTAGTTGGGACATTGTGGAGCCGGTAAAGTAAGTTGAAGATGTAGTGTGTAATATACGGTGAGGCTGTGATATAAGTTTATGTTACAGAAGTTGGTACGCTGTGAAGTTGCTTAGTACACGGTGACGCTGTGACGTAAGTTGATGCTAAATAGTACACGGTGACGCTGTGACGTAAGTTGATGCTATATAGTACACGGTGACGCTGTGACGTAAGTTGATGCTATATAGTACACGGTGACGCTGTGACGTAAGTTGATGCTAAATAGTACACGGTGACGCTGTGACGTAAGTTGATGCTAAATAGTACACGGTGACGCTGTGACGTAAGTTGATGCTAAATAGTACACGGTGACGCTGTGACGTAAGTTGATGCTAAAGCAGTTGGTGACACGGAGACATGTGCTCTTGCAGCGGTGGGTTCTGTAGCATTTATTTTTACATTATGAGGTTGCCAGCCGCATGTACAACCACACATTAGTCGCATGTACAACCACACATTAGTCGCATGTACAACCACACATTAGTCGCATATACAACCACACATTAGTCGCATATACAACCATACATTAGTCGCAAGTACAACCACACATTAGTCGCATGTACAACCACACATTAGTCGCATGTACAACCACACATTAGTCGCATATACAACCACACATTAGTCGCATGTACAACCACACATTAGTCGCTTATTCAACCACACATTAGCCGCATGTACAACCACACATTAATCGCATGTACAACCACAAATTAGTCGCATGTACAACCACACATTAGTCGCTTCTTACAATACAGATAAGGCAGCAATAGTTCTACATTTTTTTGTCTCCATGGAGATCCCAGGAACCATACGGGACAATTTCCCAGTGTAAAGTATTAAAGTACTTCACGAGGTGCTGAATGCAACCCAATGTAAAGTACTAATTTGACATTATGACGTACAGAATGTAAAGTACTAATTGACATTGTTAAGCACTGAACGCAAAGTACTAATATGCCATTTTGAAGTACAGAACGTAAAGTACTAAATGACATGAAGTAAAAGGGTAACGGATCCCGTTACACGCCCTAATGAGGCATATTGAGAATATGGTGTTAGGCCCATATTTTCTCGACCATCGGCACACTAGGGGTGATGTGGTCAGCATCGCACCGGCCGCCTTAACCTTCCCAGAAGTTGCTCTGGTACCCATTTGGGGCTGGGTCGACCCAGGAGCCGTTTGCGGCCTAAAAAAAATCCCACCTCATCTGGGGATCGAACCATAGACCACTGAGCTAGGAAGCCAGTGCACTAACCACTATGCTACCTCGGCTCCCAAATGACATGAAGTACGGAACGTAAAGTGTCAAATGACATGAAGTACGGAACGTTAAGTGCTAAATGACATGAAGTACGGAACGTTAAGTGTTAAATGACATGAAGTACGAAACGTTAAGTGCTAAATGACATGAAGTACGGAACGTTAAGTATTAAATGACATGAAGTACGGAACGTTAAGTGCTAAATGACATGAAGTACGGAACGTAAAGTGTCAAATGGCATGAAGTACTCAACGTTAAGTGTTAAATGACACTATGAAGTACTGAACGTAAAGTACTAAATAACATGAAGTACTGAACATAAAGTACTAAATCATATTACAAAATAAAGAACGTAAAGTACTAAATAACGACATTATGAAGGACAGAATAAACTGATGGACATTATGAAGTACTGAACGTAACACACTTTTGAGAGAGCATTAAAGTCTAAACAAACAGAAAATATGTTTAAGGGTATAGCAAAAACAAAGTGAGCACGGAAAGGGAAAGAGTCGGAATAAAATGCACACATATATAAGAATCCTGCGCTAAAGCGACCATGTCAGAAGTTTAAGTTTACATTCCAAGCTAAGCACCGAGTCTGCCACGCCCCTGACTCGAACAGCTGTGTCAATGCCCTAGATTTCGAGGCAAATTAGGACATGTTATCTGCCTGTTCGAAATTTATTTGTAAACCATACACGGAATGGAACACATTGCGAGAGGACAGTCTAGGACAAATTCATTTGGGCACCTTTAATAGAACAAATTGTCCTGAAATATGGTTGAATACTTTACCTGATTCTACACCTGAGTAGTAGGGTGGCTTGAGCGTTTGCTCCTCAACGCAATGTTAACAGGTTCGAAACCAAGCAGCGCCAATCTTCACTTTACTTAGTATAAACGGACAACTGACTCTGCTCTAGAGATAGGGAAGGCAAATGCACAACAAGGAAGGAAACCGGTCACCCCATCTCATAAAGCTGAAGACATGGTATAGTGAAGTCTCTTACACTACTCTCCCTTCCGGCAGTATGTGCTATGATATTACCTTTTTATTTACGTGCGAATGAAGAAGAATGAATGGTATATAATAAAAAGAGTTTGAAAAAATGTTAAAAAAACAAGAAGGAAAGTGTTCTAGTAATTTCATACTGCGACAATAAGCCACTTCTTTTTTAATTGGAGTTTTGCCTTATGCTAGGCGAACCCACTTCAACCTAGACTCTAGACCCGTCGGTTATATTAAGGCGCATGTCTACATATAAAAGATCTTTTGGTCTGGTTTAAACGGTTTATGTTAATAAGCCATCTGTTATTTTGAGGAACTGATTTATAAAAATATACACGTGTGTGCCGCAGGTAACATTTCTGAAAAGCTTTGAAGTATAATTATTCTCTTTAACGGGATTAAAAAGCAATAACGTATTCAATCAACCATGAAATATAGTGAGTACATATTCTCACTTTCTGTAGGGTCCCATCAGAAAGGAAAAGAATAACAAAGAAAAAAACAAGAAGAATAAAATTAAGTATCACATCTAAACGTTGTCAATTCAAGAGCAATCCGGGGCATATAGAGAAATGTTGCCCAAGGGGTTATATACAGAACAGTCGTCCCGGTGCGTATAGAGAATAGTAGTCCCAGTGCGTATTGAGAACACTTGTCCCGATGCGTATAGAGAATAGTTGTCCAGGTGCGTATAGAGAACAGTTGTCCAGGTGCGTATAGAGAACAGTTGTCCAGGTGTGCATAGAGAACAGTTGTCCAGGTGCGTATAGAGAACAGTTGCCCCAAGGCGTCTAGAGAAAATGGGTACTTAGCGCATATGACGATGAACTCATGAAGCTGAATGGCAAAGGAAAAGAAATATAACTTATGAGTCAGACACAAGCAGGCATATAGGAGGACAGACAGGCAAACAGAAAAGATAAGATACGAGTATTTAGGCAGGTATGCAGACAGACAAGCCTAGGGAGATGTACAAAGGCAGCTCTGATCATGCCCTATGTCCCTGTGGGTTGATGATTGATCATGTAAATTAGGTTTCTTTTGGCGATAATTTCTATAATTTTGTGTCACTTTTGTTTGTTTCAGTTAGCATTGGTATTAAATAGTTATAAAAACTCTTTTTTCTAAGGTTTGCGCAAGATAAGATGGGTTCCTCCCAAAAGGAGAAAAAAAACTTTTTTGGCTAAGATCGTTACAGGTGACGAAACCTGGGCACTTCATTTTGAACCTGAACAAAAAGGGGTCCAGTCAATGGAGTGGCATATCAGCAGAAGAGAAGTATTTCAAATGACAATTCCTTCAGCTGGAAAAGTTCTTTACATGTGACGAAAACCTGGCACATTTTGAACCTGAGACAAACAGTCAAACAACAAACTGATCTATGACATATATTTATTTAGTGAGGTCTCACAGTCGAACAACAAAATGATCTATGAAAGAATATTTAAAGAGGTCTCATTCAAACAACAAAATGATCTATGACAGATGTTTAGTGAGATCTCACAGTCAAACAATAAACTGATCTATTACAGATGTTTAGTGAGATCTCACAGTCAAGCAATAAACTGATCTATGACAGATATTTAGTGAGGTCTCACAGTCGAACAACAAAATGATCTATGACAGAATATTTAAAGAGGTCTCACTGTCAAACAACAAACTGATCTATGACAGATGTTTAATGAGGTCTCACTGTCAAACCACAAACTGAACTATAATTATTTAGTGAAAACTCACCAGTTCGCTGCAATTAGAAAAATATGTTCAGTTCAGTTATCCGCCAATTGTCTCTCATTTTCTTGAATTGATCTACAAAATTTACGTGTTCTTTGGAAAGTCTCTTGATAATTAGGCTTGTTCATAACTCAAACTAAGTACATACATATAAAAAACAATCGTCACTTTTGAGTATAAAATCGGGTGCTGTCGACCCTCCAACCACTGGTCACTGCTGGAATAAGATTGGGCAGTAATAGGGGAAACAATTGACCAAATTCAGTTTGCCGTTGTAATTCAATTGTGTAACCATATTGTTCCCAGTGTTTTCCTGTTCAATTTATCGGCTGGTCAACAGATGGGAATACGAGGGCTAAATTCCATTCCTCTCCCATTCTTTTCTGCCCTCTAAAACCCGCGCCAATTCTCGACAACGCGCAGAGTATCAGAGCACTTATATGAGAAAGTTCATTAGCGCGCGCCATGTATCACAGCACTTCCAGGACAACGTTCATTAGCCGCCAATTCAGGCAAGCATCCGTCGATCTTAATTACAAATAAACACGAGTGATTTATTTCATATTATCAATGGGCAGAAGAACTCACTGACCGATCAAGTCGCGTAGCCCCTCGTGTAATGTTACGTCCGTTTTTCTCTTCCCCATTGATTTTCGCATCCAGTGCCTCCTGTCCATTAAAGATGAGAGGGGAAAAATATAGCAAACAGGCAGTTACCGCAAATGCAAGCGCGAGCTTGGATATGCACGCGCGTCCTTAATTTGTCCATCGATATCTCAATTACCTGTGTCTTCAATGTGTCTAATGTGGTCACATAATGGAAACTCGCAAGTCAACATACTCGCGGACTCGTGATCTCAAGCAAAGAACACAAATACAGTGACAAGTATCTAATAACGGAAGCAGGCAAACAGTATTCGAAGATACACACTACACGTAGACAAATGAAAAGAGTAAATAAGAACAGCAGATCGAAATACAACGGGAGTAGCATTTTGCAAAACCAACATGCGGCGTACGTTTATAACTCATCCTTTTGAACACAACATATACCACTCAACAATCGCTTGAACAGAATCCAATAAATAAATAAACAAACAACACACAAAGGTATGTTATCAGGAACTCATTGAGAAATAAAGAAGTAGAAGACTAGACAACAGAAAAATAACAGAAGTGAAAGGCTTACCGGGAATCGAAACAGGACCTTCCGAACGGCACCCACCGCCTAGCCACGGGAGCAGATCGCCACTATCCACTCTGTGAACAGAATCCAACCACAACACACTCCAGAGTGCCAGCAATGTACCTACTCCTATAAAACTGTTGACCACCACCTCTGCCTTTTCGTTCCTCATCGAACAGAGGTTGGAACTGCTGCTGCAGCATTGAGGAAACATGTTGATAGCATTATAAGACCGTCCTTCTAGAATCTCCAGGGTAAAGGGTGTACAGGGAGACAGAAAACGCACGGAGAAGAAAACTGGAGGCATAAATAAAAGGCGATAGGGAAGACGTAGATCGAGATTTAACCGATGGAACGGGACAGGAAGACTTGGCATACGTTTGTTGAAGGCCAATGCTCCTTAGGGGGCTGAGATGTGTAGACTGAATGAATGAACTGTTGCGCGCCACCTATTCCTATTTTGGGGCCATCGTTTTCTGTTCCGCCCATAAGCTCCTGCTACTGCTGCTGTTTGTTTGTTTGTTTGTTTGTTTCTTTCTTTCTGTTCTTTTTTTTTTTCTTTTTAAGCTTTACCTTTTATCTTTCTGCTCAACGTTTCTTTGATTTTCCACTCTTCTGTATGTTCTAGTTAATAACAAATCTAGTTGTGCTGGAAGATTCCTTCCTCCAACACAGCACACACAAACAAATAGCATGCCTTATGCTTCTCCACTTTCTATAAACTCCAGCAGTATTTATTGATGTCTCGTAGACAGTTTTTTCCCCCTTTTTTTTAAATATTAGGCTACCTGATAATAAAGTTTGCAAAGAGATGTGTTGGTGAAAGTTAGAATTATCACTGAACATCTACTTCAAAGGTGCCCAACATTTGAGGAACAGAGAAAGCGCATATGACCATCAACAGAAGCATTCCAGGAAAAGCTCTACGGAGATACCAACAGTCTCAAGCAAGCTAACCACTGTTTTCTTTAAACATATTCAAGCAGACGTCTGAAAGTGAATGAATAAGAAAAAGAAGAATTATTACAATTACGGAGCAAACAGGTGGTGTCACCGTCGAGTGGCAGAGTGGGGTTACAACGCTTACTTCTCGGGGCAAAGCTACTGGTTTCAAATACTGATAGCGACACGCTCCGATCTACCCAGCTGTAAATGGGTACGCGACTTTGCTCGTGAGATAGGGACTGCAAACTCAGCGTGGTAAGGAAACTGTCACCCTATCTCATAAATCTGAGATCTAACGGGTGATGGAAAAGTCAACTTCTATTTTTTTTAATTTTTTGTTTCCTCAATTGTATCCTCAAAATGGATGCCACTGGAGATAGACAAAACACACGTCAAAAGAATTAGCAATAACTGTTATCTGACAAATATGTTTTATTTGCTTTATTTTTGTTTGTTTCCAGAAAGAAAATAACATATAAAATGGCCGAGAAACTGAAGTTGCAAGGGACAGTCTACCAACTGTAAATGGGTATCTGACCCTGCTCTTAAATTAAGGAAGGCAAGGACAGCAAAGACGCGAAACGGTCAACCCATCCTATAAAACGTTGAGACCTAGTATAGTTAAGTATCTAACATTTCCCTCCCCTACGCCAATATTTGTTGTTGACTACCTTTACCTGTAAGGTGGGTGTGGTTTAGTAGTCATGACCAAAAAACCGTCATAATTTTACTCTACACAACGATGGTGACAAAATGTCAGCTCCCATCAGACTACTATTTGAGTAGGATTCAATTTTCCGCCCGTAAACAATAGAAATTTACATCTTAAAAACAAGGTGTCTTAACCCGTGATGCACAGACCTCTTGGTAGTCCATGTATATAACCTACAATCTGAAATAAAAAGTTGTTTTATTATGCATTTATGTATATTTTGTTACAAGAAGTTGTCAACAGCCGACGTTGGTCAATCAGAGGGGTCCATAGCATTCATCGAACAATCAAAGGGGTCCATAGCCGTCATCGAACAATCAAAGAGCTCCATAGCCGTCATCGAACAATCAAAGGGGTCCATAGCCGTCATCGAACAATCAAAGGGGTCCATAGCCGTCATCGAACAATCAAAGAGCTCCATAGCCTTCATCGAACAATCAAAGGGGTCCATAGCCGTCATCGAACAATCAAAGGGTTCATAGCCACCAACGAACAATCAAAGAGCTCCATAGCCTTCATCGAACAATCAAAGAGCTCCATAGCCTTCATCGAACAATCAAAGGGGTCAACAGCCTTCATCGAACAATCAAAGAGTTCCATAGCCTTCATCGAACAATCAAAGAGCTCCATAGCCTTCATCGAACAATCAAAGGGGTCAACAGCCTTCATCGAACAATCAAAGGGGTCAACAGCCTTCATCGAACAATCAAAGAGTTCCATAGCCTTCATCGAACAATCAAAGAGTTCCATAGCCTTCATCGAACAATCAAAGAGTTCCATAGCCTTTATCGGACAATCAAAGAGCTCCATAGCCTTCATCGAACAATCAAAGGGGTCAACAGCCTTCATCGAACAATCAAAGGGGTCAACAGCCTTCATCGAACAATCAAAGGGGTCCATAACCTTCATCGAACAATCAAAGGGGTCCATGCTACACGAAAAGTTTTAAGAAACCCTGATCTAAAGATTTACCAATGGATTATCGACATTTTCTGCCTCTGTGCCTTGAATGAACACCTACACTACATCTCATCCACCTTTTTCATATTTCATTCCCACTTTAATTTTTATCGTCCTTATGACGCTTTGCCTTTAGCCTTGCCTTCCACTGAAGCGCCCCTTACTGTGCAGATGTGAAGACTCGTAGGTGAACACTTATAATAGCCCAGCACATTCTAAATTAAATATCGCCAAGATTTACACCCAAAAAAATATATATATAAAAATCAGTAGAAATAAAAAGATGCAAGCAAGAAAAAATTGCCATCGGCTGATATTTTCGTGTAAACTTACGTATGAAATATCATTTCCGTAAGGTGCCTTTGATCTTGAGATTTCCAGCTCTTGAATGATTCAAAAAATTGTTGGCAGGGAGGCGGTGTTTACAAAAAGATACGGCGAAAACTTAAAACAAATGTTTCATATGAATTTTCATAAGTGATGAGTTTTGGAGATCAAAGGAAGGAAAGGTTGATACAATTGTTGCGGAATGTTTGTCGAAATTAATACAGGGTATGACTTCTATTTTTGTTGAGAGCAGGCTCGTGTTAACCGTACTTTGGACACGATTGCGAGAAATAGTAGCAGGTAATGTTTAGCGGCTTTGTATGGGAATAAGGACTAGGAAGCAGTAGGAGATGAAGAAGAAAATAACAATGAAGAGGAAGGAAAAGATGATGGCAATAAGAAGCATTAAACGGGGGGGGGGAGATTATACACAAATTTTCCAAAACTGCAACATGTGAGAAATTAAAAACATCTTGGAGATGTATGGGAATATAGCCGACAAAGAAGTAGAAGGAGATGAAGAACAAATTATGAAACACAAGAAAAGGAAAAAGGATGCGAATAGTGAGTCGCAAAAAAGGAGAAAATTAAAAATAAATTTGACAAAACTGTCACAAATGTGACAGATTAAAAAATGTACAGGGGATGGCAACAGCAGTCAGATATGCAAGACATAAAGAAGATATAGAAAGACCTTGAACGATGGTATAAAACAGGAAGACGTGACGTGAATGTTTGGGGGGTGGTGAAGGCGCTAAGCTCCACAGCGTCAGCGTGTTACTGTGGCCCGAAAGGGGATTAATGAATAGTAACACTGTCACATATCATCATGTATATCGTAAGAGGCGGTTAAGGAGTGGTGGCGTGGGATCGATTACCTGTCCTGTAGAAGCTAAAACTATTACATACATTAAGAGTCATATATATAATTTTACATTATATAATATTTATAAATTTACTATACTTATATATTAAGAGTATGTAATATGTTTTATCTCATATTTTTATAAACATAATATTATGTAATAAAATTAACGTGGTACATTTAATTTTATAATTCTTATTATATTTGAATTGTAATATTTAACAGGATCTTGCAAAAAATATTTTTGGTAATTTTATAGCTATTTTCATTGTCATTACTAAGTTTTATTAATTTAATTGTTCTTGGTTGTGAGCTTCGGAATTATCTGAAACTCTGCATATACAACACGGTAATAAATTCAATATCTGCCTAAAATAGCACAATATCGCAGGCTCTAGGAGTAAGCAATATGGTGGTCTCAAACTTCCGCTCGCTGCACTTTGCCCAATTCGGAAATGAACGACGCACTCCAGGCATATCCTTTCAGTTCAGTGAATGACCCACTGGCAAGTCCATTGTACTGGTCCTCGGGAAACTTGAGAACCCCTGCTTTAGTGGAGGGGTTCTCAACTATTTTTGTGCTCATGCCCCCTCCCCTTCTGAACATCATTTACCTATGTCCCCCCGTTTCATAATCGCTCTTAGTTGGAAAAAGGTACTTTACCATCTTACTAGAAAGATGGCATGGCACCCTGGTGGGCCATATGGCCGGCTTTGAGAACCACTTAAAACATTCTCTCCCTCTCTCTATTAACAACACAGATCAAAGACTTTAATAATTAAACAAATACACGCCAAGTCTTCCAGTCTAGTGATATTCGTTTGAGGCCTGTCCATGTCTTTATTCCCTTCACGACTATGTCTAATCCCCCCCCCTCTTTCTCTCTCTCTTTTTGTGTCTCCATTTCTCTTTGTCCCGGAAGTCAACAATTCTGCACTTAACATTTGTACATCAAACCCTGGCATTTTAAGACACCAGCCTGAGGATGTAAGAGTCGAACTTAGCGTTAGGTAACCCAGAAGCTGTCTAAAGATCTACATTGGTTAAATCATGTCTGTGTTCAGGTTTCAGAGCACTTTGAATTTGGAAAAAGTACAGCCTATGTGTAACTCTGCTTCCAACAAATCCATCCACAGAGAGGTGGAAAACTCAATCTAAATAAAATCCTACCAAATGTTAGCTTCCTTTCGAAGTCCCATCACATCACCAGTTCCTATCATACGCAGTTCACGAATGAAGTGCATTTTTAGTTAGTTAGCTTCTGGGTTTTCAACACGGATAAAGTACCTTTGATACTGGGGATATCGCGATTTTAAATGCTGGCAGGAGAGGGCAGGTCTGAAATTTCCTTAAATTCTTTTGTTTTCCTCCTCTGTCGCCTACAGATCTACCTAATCATCATCACCTGTGATCTACCGGTAGAACACGAACGACCGCTTGCAGACCTCTGGTCTACCTGAACCCGGTCACTCACCTTTGAACCCAGCAGCGGTTGCTCTCTCTCCGAGTGGGAAGTAATGTTTGTTATTGTAACCACGGCGTAAGGTGACACTTTCTGGCGGCTCTGTGATGGGCAGTGACGGAAATGTCTCTGACACTGCCTGTGGTGTCCGTCACACGAACACGCACGCCGGGGTAACCAAGCCAACGTGTCCATCCTTGCCAAGTATCTTCAACCCAGTATATTAAACTTGAATCAAAAAATCAAATCTCAGAAATGTTTCTCGTAATGTACACACTTTTTCCCCCCTCTTTTTATAACAGCTGTTAACAACAATATATAATAGACACGTTCTAAACTGATCTAACACAAATTAGAAAGTACAATTAGAAAGTACAAGCGCGCTAGTTGGGAAATAACACACTGAACAATAATGTAACGTAGCAATAATTATTTTAAAACTATTAAAATGTGATAAACATTGCAGAAATAAACCACTTGAAGGAAATCTAAAAACTAACAGTTTTCCATTCGGAAAAACAAACAAAGAAATGTATATGAGATTTTCGTTCTCTAATCCAGATACGATTTGGTGTGGATTTTCTATACTGAACTGTTTTGAGTTGAATTTCAATTACCAATCCAGATAACAACCCGTCGGTTTTACTAAGGCGAATATTCCGAAATTACAGCGGTCTTTCTGGCCGAACTATTGTCTTGCAGTACAAACCACCTTACCATCCACGCAGCAATAACCTGACACGGCTAGGGGGTGATCGCAATTTTTTATAGTCGCACGCAGTCACCTGATTTAAAAAATACAGTACATGTACTTGTTGTTCAATATATGGGAAAAACCGCCAGCTAAAAATAACGCATGTTTTCCGTGTCGATTTATTTCTGTCATTGCACTAAGACATCAGGAAATGAGAGGCCCTGTAGTTAATCACCGACTTCTCAAACCATCTGCATTGATATATCGGTTTTATGTGAGTAATTGCCCAACTATGGTCTCAAAGTTTATAGGATTAAAAAAGGGGACATAATGAAAATAAAAGTTAGCCTTATTGTATAAATTAACAGTAGAAGAGAATACTGTAAGGTGTGCGATTATTTCCCCTCCCCCGCAAGCCCAGCAAAGCCGGTCCCTTCCTGCTCTCTTTGGCAGATAAGAATGCACCAAAACAAAAAATAATAAACATGTTTAAAAAAATCGTAAAATTCAATTTACAGTGAAGCCTCAGTTCTGCTACCACGAAGTGGCGCTAAAAATTAATTAATGTTTATGCGACATAAACACTTTTAGTCAAGATTACCCATACAATTTGGAGCCGCGGTAGCGCACTGGCTTCCTAGCTCGGTGGTCCATGGTTCAATCCCCAGTTGAGGTGGGATTTTTTTAGACCGCAAACGGCTCTGGAGTCGATCCAGCCTCATGAACTGGGTACCAGAGCAACTCTCTGAAGGTTAAGGGCGGCCGGCGTGATGTTGACCAGGATCCCGTTAAACGCCCATTGAGGCATATTGGGAATATGGTGTTAGGCCCATATTCTCTTGACCATCGGCGCACTAAGTGGTGCAAAGTAGGGCAAAGACCTGGGTTCATTATCAAGCCTGACGTAATCATCATCATCATCAACATTTCTTCCTGGAGCACAGGTATTCAACAAAAGCATAATCCGTTCAAGTTTCCTCCATGTCTTCTTTATCACCTTCATATGTGTGGGTGGGTGAGGGGGTGGTGTTGTTGTTTTCGCTGTTATTCCTCTTTTTCTCTTACCCTGGAGATTGTTGAACAAGAACTGCCTTGTCATACTATCATCTGGTTTTCTTTTAGTTTAAGACTCTACATCATAGCGGACATGAAGCGAAATAAAACTGGATGAACGGAGAGTGTAGCCCAATTTAGTTATGTTTACATTTCTGGTGACACACAATCCGCATTAGTATAAGATCAGAAAAGTTAAGCAATCACAAATTAATAACAAAAAATAGACGAATACGACCTGTAGTCCACCTTAGTTACGTTAATACACACAACGTGCAGTACCAACAAAACCGTAAGTTCAGTAAACTCAGGCAATTAAAATTAAAAATTAAAAAAAAACATACGCATAACAAAACAAAAAGGGAATAGCGTTGAAGATAAGTAAGTTGATAGCTCTGTCATAGCCTATTTTTTTGGTTGAAAAAAAAATACTGCCCTGAGCTATTTTGCACCTGTTTGCGTTATGAACTTGTGGGTTACGTTTTCTCTCTTTCAGCTAATTTACACAACATATCTACGTGACCGAGATGAACTACGTCAAAGCAGAAACTGACTAAATTCCTTTATTGGAAGTCTCAGGCGAATATTAAATTAACATTTAAAAAATGAGAAAGATATTTAAAACATAGCTTTGAAAGTGCTGAGACTAACAAACAGAATGGTTATAGGGCGATAAAAAAGGGAAAGGCGAATACAATGGTCTAGTCCTTTTTTTTTCTTTTCATTCTTTCTTATTAAAAAAAAATTTTTAATGTGTGTTGTAATCGATCTCATTTACATTAAATCAAATTGTACCAAAGTCCATTGACCCAATATAATATCAGCATCAGCCAATCAATCACTACTTGACAGAAGAATGACCCAATGCATAACTGCTTCGAAGGATAAATATCTTAACGGCGTAACATTTCTACCACTTTCTTTGTCTATCTTCTTTATCTTCTCATATATGCATATGGGAATAAATGAATTCGGTATGAAAGGTGAGAGAAAGGAAGGGCAGAATGTCAGACGGGCCTGCGTGCCCAATTCTCAACCCTTTGAAAATAAAGTTCGTTCGTTCGTTCTCAAAACAACATGCCCTTTCCCCCCTCCTCCCCAGCATTTTGGTTTTCCTTTTCCTTCTCTCGTTCTTTCTTCCTCTTTTTTGTTTTGTTTCGTACTTCATATGTATTGGTATAAGACAATCCCTGAAGGATTAAGGACTACAATGGAACAAGGCCAGGAGGAAGACAGCTCTCTCTTCCAAACCTCTACACCTTGCAGTAGATGAGGAACGACTAAGTAAAATGTATTGGTACCACAAAATCCTCAATGTGGAAATGATGACAAAAAAACCAGACAAATTCCAGTGGAATAAGAGATGAGAAGAAGGCTATGGATAGGACACACATTAAGAAAACCTGATTTTTTTTTTTTTTTTTTTTTCGTACGCCCGCTAATACTCGAGGCGAAATCTCAGGTTATTATTTATGTCTAACCTGACATTGATTTTACGTGAGTATCCCTTTATTTCTTGTACAGAGACAGGTGTCCCTCGCCATTCAGGCAGATACTCGCCGATTTCGGAGGTACCCATTGCAGCTGGGTCGGCTCAGGAGCCGCCAGTCCCTGGTCGACGACACTCCTTCAAATATCCTCGCCAGGTCTCGAGTTAATCCAGTCCAAATCCCGGTCGACGAAAAATCCTCAAATGCCGTCGCCCGGGTTTGATCCTGTATCACCCGGTCGCCAGAGCGGTGTTGTAACCACTACGCTATCGCGGCTCCCAGAAAACCTGATGATAGCATGACCAGGCAGTCGTTCGCTGTTCTTGGATCCGCAGGTTAAGAGAGATAGGGGAGATCGAATAACATTGAGAAGACATAAATGAAAATGATGAGAAAAACATGGGGAGATCTTGAGGTGATGGCACGGGATGAGAAGATTTGGATTACTTTGATTGAAGGCCTCTGCCCTTGGTGAGCTGCCGTACAATGATGATGATGATGATTTCCACCGCAGGATTATTGCCATTTAAGCTTAGGTATTAGCTCGTAGAATCGCACACATATCTTGGCAGCAATATAGACAAAGTTGGAGGGACAGGCAATGATATCAAAATAAGAATACAAAAAGCATCATTGCATTGGGATATGGAGAACAAGAGAAATCAAGCCCAACACGACATTAAGAATCTTCAACTCAAATGTCAAGTCAGTCCTATTGTATGGCTCTGAAACATGGAGAACAACAAAAACAACAACCCAAAAGCTACAGACTTTCATAAATGAGTGCTTGTGTAGAACAGAAGGACTGAAATGGTATGACAATTGTCATGAAGTGACGTCTGTATCACAACACGAATTCTGCATAACTCTGACCACACCGCGCGCCATACATTGTAAGAACTGCAAGATACATAGGCCAATCAGAACGCTCCGTTATGCCGTGTTTACTACAGCCTTGGATAAATAAAATGGAAGTCCAAATATGTGCAAACAAGTAGCGAAGGACAATTAACTACATCATTATGAAAGAAGTACCACCTGGAAGAGGCTATCAAAACGATATTAGAGATGTTGCTCTACCCGTAAGTACTAATACTTTTACAAATACTGATATATTACGGGAGAAATCTCTAGCTGAATGCTATGGACCCCTGAAGGAAAACGAAAGAGAGGCCGACCAAAAACAACTTGGCGGAGGACTGTGGAGGCTGAGATGCAAAGAATGAACCAGAGTTGGGGCACTGTACGAAGGATGGCTGCCGACCGAGCAAAGTGGAATCAATTTGTTGTTGCCCTACAAGACGCCACCAGGCGTAATGGCCACTGACTGCTTTGACGGTCGGCGACTAAAGATCAAAGAAGAAGAGAAGAAGAATGCATCGAAGCCTCAGGTTAGTCCATTATTTAGCTGTGTAACGTACGCATATAATAAAATGCATTTAGGAATGAAAAAGGTTCTATATGTAGAATAATATAGGGCGTATTTTAAACTTTAGAAGAATAAAATCGCTCCAGAGATAACGTAGTGAAATAAAATCTTAGTTTTCCTAATTTGTACAATAGGCAAAATTTACCAATATTTTCTGAACTATTCGTTGGGGGACTACCTCGGACGCTCGAAGCCACACTATTTATAGCGCGGGTCTAACAGAATCAGGTCAGTCACAATATTTGAAAGCCACAGACAGCGGCAAAAGAAAGCAAGTGTTAGTGGAAGCGATTTGACTTCTGTACTTCAAAGCAGACCTTAAACAGCCATTAACAGCTCGTCTCTGTGTGTGCCTGAGGGTAAGAACGAATATATATATATATATATATATATATATATATATATATATATATATATATATATATATATATATATATGTGTGTGTGTGTGTGTATAATTATGTGTATTTCTAGTGATTAATCCACCTGTACGATAGGAAGTGTGTAGATATGTTAGAAAATTACAGTGTGTTGCTGGTGAACTTTTACAGGCGTGTGTGTAATTCTGGAGACAAAGCCAGCCTTGGGAAGTATTCAAAATACTTGAGAATGATGGCCAAAGTGTGTCTGTAAGTTTGGAAATGTATTTAAAGAAGTATTTCTTAATGGAATGACACACATACCAGGAACATAAGGAAGGGTGAAAGTAATTGGATTACTGTATAGTTTGATATATTACTTAGTAGTTTTATTCACGATCAAATTATTGTAGGGAGGCAGATCACGGGAAACGGATTATAATTAAGGATGTAGAAGAAAGTTCTGCTCACAGTGAAATGAATTGATTGTTGCTACTATATTATATCTTGTGCATCTGCTAGCACTCTGTCTGAAACTGTCTATCATCCCCATCTGTGTCATAGAGAGATAATGATAGAAAAATACAGGGATTGCATTTAACTTCGTTTCAGGTTTTATCCTGTAAACCTAACAAGTATACAAGAGGCATCTCTTACTGAGGTTACGACGGATGCAGTGCCGATCTATGTCAGAGGGCCAGATTTCTCGTGTACACCACTTGGAAGAATTACAGAAATAAATTCTATCCAACATCAGAGGGAGCCATCTTCAGTGACTCAGATAAGTTGCCCACAAAGGCAACTGTACAGCATATCCCTGTTCACCAAAAATAAAATTAACATTTCATGATGACAATAGCAGTGTAGATCTTCAATCAGAACTGTGAAATTAACTAGTACTTAATCAGAGAGAGAGACCAACCAAGCAAGACTTTATCCATAGTGATAGACATTTTAACTCAGTGAAAGACTTTGTTGAATATTTTATTATTTATTTAATGTTGTAATATGATTTCTTTTTAAAATTTTCAAACAGAAAAGAGTAACTGTACAAATAAATTGTAAATATTTACCAGCAGACTTACTTAAATTCTTTAAGTTAAGTTACAGTTCTTGTTGGTAAATTTAATTAAATAATTACCCCTAGCAGAGTTAATAATAATATTAACAGAGGAGGATCTGGAGAGGGAGCCCGTAGGGACCTAGAGTAATATATTACCATCTTCTCTAGGAACTTATACAGCTTGATCCTACCTTTGATATCTATACACCCTTACTCTTTTCAGAGAAGGGGGTATTACTGTTAAGACCAGACTCTTATCTGGCACTATCCTGGTATCATCTGATACACCTTTATGTCCAGGATATCTTATCAAATTCTATAACCATCTACCCTCTCGCGACAACAATGTCACAAATGTGGAACTGATGACAAGAATCAGACAAGTGCCTGTGGAACAAGAGTGGAGAGGAAGACGCTGGCGATGGATAGGACACACATTGAGGAAACCTGTTGATGGCATTACAAGGCAGTCCTTGTTCTGGAATCCACAGGGAAAGAGAGTCAGTGGTAGACCAAAAACACATGGAGAAGAGAACTAGATACAGAAGTGAAAATGTTGAACAAAACATGGAAAGAACTTGAGCAGATGGCACAGGACAGGAAGACTTGGCATGTGTTTGTTGAAGGCCTATGCTCCCTGGGGAACTAAAGGGTAACGATTGATTAGCTCGTAGAGTTGATTCCTAACAATGGTTTTGTCTTTCAATGTTTTTTTTTAAATCTCTCTCTCGTGCTCCATTACATTCTTTAATCCTACAGTTCTGTGATCAAGAACTTCTATACCTTAACTTGCTCTCTTGCTCTCTCTCTCTCTCCCTCTCTCTCTCTCCCCCTCTCTCTCTCTCTCTCTCTCTCTCTCGCCCTGAGTATCTCTATAAAACAACAGACCTTCAGCAGCTGCGCTATCTATCATCGAAGTTTGTACCCTAGTAATTACCTCAATCTCTTTTCTTCCCCGCCTAATAGCCTTGCCAGGCATTGTAATACGAGCAGATAAGTCAACAAACGGCTGCAAACTGCATATTAAAAAAGAAATTCATGGATGCCTTAAAAATCGCAAGTCCTGTTAACGGCAGCTACACTGCCATAGCTGCTTTAGTGAACCCACATATCATCGTTACTTCAGCAACGAGTAATGCGTCTTCGTCTCTCAAATATTTGTTATTGAGAGCTTCTCCTGAACAAAATATCACGTATCTGCGAAGGTAAAATGATGCTGCCTATTTTGAGCAAGTATCAGTAAACTATAAGAGCACTTCTGACACCAGAAGTTATTTCTTGGCCTGAAACCTGCACTGAAAGAGACGGGTGATGACAAATATGGGAAGGTATGCAATGAGAATATGACAACAGTAACGTGAACTAAAATAAGTATAGTAGAATCTTGATAATTTGAACTAATTGGGACCTGGGGTAGTTCGGATTTCGGATTTGTTCGGATTTTGGATTGCATCAATATTACTGTTTTGGATACCTAACAATAAAGGTTTAGCTATAACAACAAATAAACTTAGTTCTACTAAACGTATTCTTATACACTGGTAACAGAACTAATGGAAGTTTCAATTACACCGTTTTTGATCGATGTTTTATTTTGCTGCCAGATACAATGTTGTTTTGCTGCCAGGTATCTCACTTTTTTTCAGCACGAGTAGTTTATTAGGCCAGCATTTAATTTGTTTCTTGTGCGCAGCCATTGTAGTCTCTGCGTGCCGAATACCCCTGCATGCGTAGACCCATCATTTGATACAAAGTTTCGATGCGAATTAACAAAATTTTTTAAAACTTATTTTTAATATCCGTTATGTCTGACTTTCCATCATCAGCCCATTTGGATAAGATCAGCCTTCTCTGTTTAAAATCTTAATCTTCGATTCCATTTTTTTTTTTAAATTTCTGCTTCCTTTTAATAGAAGAAGACATCAACAGTACGTTAACAAGTAAACTTGTGAACACTACACAATCACACTCGCACTAAGCAAATTGACGAACTACCCGGATGAATGTGACAGTGGAAAATTTACATGCTTTCCCACCTACAACTCTCATCACCGTGAAGGATGCATTTTGGTTTAGCTCAGGCATACTCCTCACATTATGGCACTAGAATTAAAACTTTAAAACAATTCTAGCTCATGTGGATTATTGACATTCGGATAATCGAGGTTCTACTGTAGCTGGAATTTGAAAAGAACGAACAAGCAGGCAAAGAAATGACCTACGTTGCAGCTACAATGTTTTCTCTACTGTTTATGTACATTTGTCCCTGGCGAAGAACTTGGGAGTCGTAAGATAGGTCATTTGTTTATTTTCTTTACTGTTTATGTACATTTGTCCTGGCGAAGAACTTGGGAGTCGTAAGATAGGTCATTTGTTTATTTTCTTTACTGTTTATGTACATTTGTCCCTGGCGAAGAACTTGGAGTCCTAAGATAGGTCATTTATTTATCTTTTGTCCCAGTATTATTTAAACTACTTATGTTCCTTTACCTTACCGAGAATGGATGAGACGGAATGGTCGACTAAGAATATGCTAGAGATAATACTGGTCGGACATTTTAGCTAGACTATACACGAATCATATATAATAGGCGAAAGTATGCAAACAGCAGATAAAGAAAAAAAAAAAGAAATGAAAGAAATGAGACAACAGAAAAGTATTAAAAAGTGATAGATTCATCAATGAATAGAGCCTGAGGCCCGCCTGAGGCCTTGCTCCGAGAGTTATTCGTGAAAGGATACACGGCCAGCCAAGCAATCCCCAAAAAATGCCTCACTGGCGAAAGTCTTTCTCATGACATTACATGCAACTATGGAGGAGGGGGGAGCTGTCGGAAACGAACCCAGACATTTAAAGACTGCTTTTTAGTTAGGGAAGAAAAATGCATCGGTGAAAGCAACTGGTCACCTAAATTAAAAAAAACTGGACTTAGCATAATGAAGTCTCTAACATTTCACTCCTCCCCTACGGCAGTATGTGATATCTGACAACCTTTACCTTTTTCTTTAATCTAAGAAGGCAAAGTCCCGTGCTGGCTGCCCCTAGAATCATACACCTGACAACCGAGGTCCCGGGATCTGAACTTCACAACACCCCTCCCGCTGCGTGAGGCTGGCGACTAAATGTCCTTGCCACGTTTTGTCCTTTGCGTCTCGCTTTGTGTTTGTATAGCTTTATGCAAAGTAGGTCTGTTATGGAAGATCCTCTTTCTCTTACACAACCTGTGCGTGACAGTGCGTTTAACTAAACTGTATAATTATTCCGACCGCGTAATATGCATTTATTTCACGAATCCAGATTTTTCTTACAATAAACAGAAAGAGCAGTTAAGTGTAAGGCCATTAGGAGTAGCAATTATGTTGTTAGGGGCGTCTGTGATTGAAAACGTGTTAAGTATCGTGGCATTTCGGATGTGTATAGGAGTAAGAGAGGGGGAGAAAGGAAAAGGAGAAGGTATTATTACATAGATAAGTTGGTAGATAGATGGATGGATAGACTGTCAGACAGGACAGACAAACTGGTGGATAGACAGACAGACAGACAGACAGACAGACAGACAGACAGATAGATAGATAGATAGATAGATAGATAGATAGATAGATAGATAGATAGATAGATAGATAGATAGATAGATAGATAGACAGATAGATAGATAGAGATGGACGGACGGATGGATGGATGGATAGATAGATAATATAATATATGCTAACTGTCCGATAGCAGATACTGCCGTAGGGGAGAAGTATTCGATACATCATTATATTCGATCTCTGCTTTATGAGGAGGAGTGTAACATGTTCCATTTATTGTTGCGTTTTCCTTCTCTAACTCAAGAGCAGAGTCTGGTACCCATTTACAGCTTGGTAGATTGGAGCATGACGCTACCAGCCTACTTGTCTTTATCAGTCTAAGCAGTGACGTACTACGGGGGTGCAATGGGGCCCCGCGTTATCACCAGAAAGAGGGTGCCATCGGATACTATTACAGTATGACAGGACTACACTGGTTATAAATCTACTTGCAAACTTATATTTTTTAGTATGTATATTTATAAGGGGGGCAGTGTCAAAGGTAGGATCCGCCTCGGGTACACTACACTTTAAGCGATTTCCCACCCAACAGGAAGCCTTTAACTTGCTAGTTTGGCCGTCTAGACGGTTAATAAAGGAAATCCAATGCTACGAATGTTAATTTCATTCTCTAAGGCATCCTGGTAATCGCCCTCCGTAGCTGATTTCTGAGATTGGTTAATTAGCTTGCTAAAGCGCGCGCGAAAGGAAATTATTTTATTAAGTCATAGCAGAGACACACACACGCCTCTGTCGCCGTAGCTTGGTAATAATGGATAATGTGAAAGGTGAATGTAATATACCGTCTGATGAATCACGGATTGTGAAGCAAAGAATACACAGTTGAGCTTTACGAGAAAGCTGGGTGTAGTGATACAAAGAATACACTGTCCAGCCTTACGAGAAAGGTGGGTGTCGTGAAGCAAAGAATACACAGTTGAGCTTTACGAGAAAGCTGGGTGTAGTGATACATAGAATAACTGTCCAGCCTTACAAGAAAGGTGGGTTGAGTTTTACGAGAAAGGTGGGTGTTCTGAAGCAAGGAGCTTATGATTTTGTTAATAGCAACCAGTGAGTGCATGCTATTGTTGTGAAGCAAACAAGTAATTAAAGGTCAGAAGAATAAGAAGTACAAAAAAATAAATTTAAAAAATCGAATATTCACTGTTAAGTACCGTACAAATCTTTGTTTTGTGCGAGCGTTAGTCTTTTACGGCCAGTGATTGCTGAGCGCTATCTCCAGCGAGAGCGGATACTGAGTAACTAGATTCATTTTAATCTTTGCTGGTGTGGCCGTACAGCGGATGTGTAATAATTGAGAGAGATTTGTATTCTCGTATAGTTCGTTTCACTACCTGACAGTAGGCAGTCAGTTAGATCACGTAGAGTTAATTTTTACCAGTTAATGATTCTCCACTGTGTTGACGAATACATAGGATGATGATGATGAATTACATTCAGATGTATCGACTTCACGCTAACATCAGCTGAACCAAAACAAGCTCTATTTACATAAAGAGTTAAATTCAACCCAACATTGGATGGCCGACCTTCACTTGGTGGCACCTTTTTACTAAAATGACTGCTGTACAAAATGATACTGGCATTTTTCCTTTCTCTCCTTTATATCGTCGGTCACTACTTCTTGCTTTACCGCTGTTATGTCAGTGGTTAGAGTAGCTTGGGGTATCTATATTTAGACTGGTCTAATACCAGGGCTGACAGTTTATACCAAGTCTCTGACTCCTAATATTCTCTACAGTCTCTTATTTTCTGTGCTGTATAAAAGTTCACCTTATTCTACACCATTGTATAATTACTTGCTAGTTTTGACATACCTGTAAATTCTTGCCTTGGGCTGACCATCAAAAATACTTGACAGGCAACACTGCCCCTTCTTGCTCCATGAATAACCAAACATCATAGCAGAAACCTGCACCTACATCTATCACAGTGGCTACATGGAACGGCTTGATGGCTGGACAACATAGTTTTCTTCACAATACAGAAGACAACCACCTCCAGTGGCCTATTCGCCCAAGTGCACCATTCAAGCTAGCGTTCACCACTAGCGATAACTTTCGCTGGGCCTATCTCTCTTCGCTACTTCGCGCTACAAAATCAGCCTGACTTAAGGGGAGGTTTAACCCCCAAAAATGAAGAATTTCATTGAAAATATCAAATTTTAGATACATATTGCACTGGAAAGTACATTCATTTGCCCACATTTCTGTATGTTTATTTTCACTAAAACCTTTGTGGATGATTTTATATAAATTTTTAAAGTATGTCAGGTAAGTGTATTTTTACCTAATTATATATGTAAAATATACAAATTGGTATATTTGTGATGCTATATTGCTTCTAATGCATGGATTTTAATTTTCGGTACCATATTCATTTCCCTGAAGCAAACAGAATTCAAGTTTTTCAAACACAGTTTCATGTGTAAAAATAATTTTGACTGGCTAATTTTTATTAACCATAGGGTCCTTTGATGGGTCATCGAAATAATAACGTGGCTGGAGGTATTCCAGTAGAGTGGTAGGGTACCTCCTTATACGCAAATAAAGCTGCAGGTAAGCACGAATAACAGGATTCTGGTTTCTCCTGTGCGAGCTTACAATTTGTAAGTAGAGTCCCGTTATATCTTTCCACTTGTCCAATCGATTGTGGATGATAAAATGTGCGGACGAGAATATTTTGAAAAATCCTAAAAACTTCCTCCATCAGTTTCCCTCTGAATTGTGAACCATTGTCAGTTAATATCTAATAAGGGTATCCTAATCTTGTGAATATTGAGAGCAAAGCCTCTCCTACATGTACTGAGTCTGCTGAGGGTAGAGCAATCGCTTCCCCCCACATAGTACATGTCTACCAGAGAAAGGATGTATTTTTTCGGAAACTGACGAAAAGCGCATGCAGTCTGCTGAAATGAAGAATTTAATGAAAAGTAAGCTGCAAAGTATGACACAGAACATGGAATCAATAAAGGAAAATACCAGAGATGATTCCTACATAGCAGGAGGATACTGAGGTGAGTAAATTTTGTGTAAAAGTGTAATTCCTCCCTTTTTTCTTAATTTTCTCAAAACCTCATTTTTCACGCAAATGTGGGCACGTTGCCCATGATTTTTCAAAAACTATTAGTGATACAGCACAAAATTTTGGGCCACATGATGTACACAAAGTGCTCATTAAAATAAAGTAAAATAAAGGATATATGTTAACAAACTACAAAACTGTTGAGAAATAGCTAAGATACCCCCCTTAAAAATTTCAACTTTTTTTCGATTGGTATGTTAAAATCCCAAAAAAGTCAGATATCAAACCAATCAAAATTATTTTAGTATACAATCATTATTATATATTAACAAATGAAACAGCCAAATTTCATAACTCAAGTTGTACTCACATTTGAGATATCTTGGGCAACAAAATACCCAAAAAAGCTAAAATTTGCCTATTTTTCACTGTTTTTCCGCCATAGATTGCAAGTTTTTAGTATATACCTCAATGTTTTGTATTTTTTTCAGTCATTTTGCTAGCATAAATGACCAGATATAGATATTAACTTATAATTCTGTGTTTTTCATTTTGGGGGTTTAACCTCCCCTTAATCTCCTTCCCGATTTAACATTCTCCCGTTCTCTCCTAAAATGTGTTCTTCTTCTTCTTCCTCGTTCGCCTTCAAACTTCAACGAACAACGAAAATGTGTTCACCTTCGCTACACTTTCTCGTGCGTGATTATTGTGATCACTCATCAAAACCTTTCAAGGGACGTAATTTAAAGTCATCGCTCTTTGCTGATTAAGCTCAAAACCCATACAAACTTCTTTAATCATATTACTAAAACATTACTATGAAAATCAGTCACACCATAATTGAAAACTCACATGAAATACTAAACCAAAACACCAAGCTACATCTACCAAAAGAGGATTTACGGAGTTACCTCCCCTCCCTCAAAACACCTCTTCTGCCCATTTCACTTCCCCTTAACAAAGACATATAGTCTATTAACAACTCTATTTAAATTTCTTAAACCATTTTTCTGTACTCTCTTTCATTCTTATAGTCCCAAGCTACCGGTCACACTAGGTTGTGGATGCACTGAAATTGTTCTCCTTCACTGAAAGACTACATGTTTGATGCCGCACATTCGGCTGAAGCATTTAAGAATGTATTAAATGTAGTCACTTTTAGAAATGTGTTATTCCAGGGCAGAAATATAAAAAAAGGCAATAATTCCTATTTCTTTATCCTGATGAAATAAAGATTTCGTTGGTTCGTTCCTTGGTATCGGTTTCCTGCAATGGAGCAAGTTGCAATGGTGGCTATATATTCCATAAGCAGCGAAAAGGAACTTGAATGAATGAATATAGCCGTCAGCTCAAACTCCACCAGTCGTCGCTAAATGCCTGCCTTTATTATTATATTACCACTACAACTATAATAATAATAAATATTATTATTATACTAGAACTATATTATTATTATATTAACACAAACAATAGCGAACAATACATGATAGATACCACACAAGATGTGAGATGAAGATACTAGCGTTGGATAGAGCACATACTGAGAAAACCAGATGATAGTGCTAGAAGGGCACATATGAGAAAACCAGATGATAGCGCTTCAAGGGCACATACTGAGAAAACCAGATGATAGCGCTACAAGGGCACATACTGAGAAAACCAGATGATAGCGCTACAAGGGCACACACTGAGAAAACCAGATGATAGCGCTACAAGGGCACATACTGAGAAAACCAGATGATAGCGCTACAAGGGCACATACTGAGAAAACCAGATGATAGCGCTACAAGGGCACATACTGAGAAAACCAGATGATAGCGCTACAAGGGCACATACTGAGAAAACCAGATGATAGCGCTACAAGGGCACATACTGAGAAAACCAGATGATAGCGCTACAAGGGCACATACTGAGAAAACCAGATGATAGCGCTACAAGGGCACATACTGAGAAAACCAGATGATAGCGCTACAAGGGCACATACTGAGAAAACCAGATGATAGCGCTACAAGGCAGGTCTTGTTCTGGAATCCCTAGTGCAAGAGAAATAGATAGAAAATGAAAAACACACCTTCTTCTTGTGTCCTTAGCCCCTGACTGACAAAGCAGTCAGTGGCCATCACGCCAAGTGGCGTCTTGTAGGGCAGTAACAAACTGTCCCCATTTGATCGGTCGAAAAACACATGCAGACAGGAATTAGACATAGACGAGAATGGGTGAAGACGACAAGCATGGGAAACAAAGAGCCAGGGATCCAGACCCCCAGGACGACCCAGAGTCCGCTGGGAGGACAACATTAGACAATCTTTGAAGGACCGAGGACTAGAATGGAACCAGGCCAGGAGGAAGACAGCCGATAGGATAGTCTGGCGCTCTCTCTTCCAAACCTCTACACCTCACGGTAGAAGGGGAACGACTAAGTAAGTATGAGAATGGGTGAAGACATGGAAAAACCTTGAAAGGATGTTACAGGATGGTACAGGATGTTACAGGACAGCAATTCTTGGTGTGTATTTGCTTAAGGAGCGACCGATTGGCAAAATGGTTAGAGCGCTGGTCTCTCGCGGCAAGGAAAGGTGCCGGGTTTGATTCACGTCATCGCCACGCTCCAGTCTAACCATCTGTAACAGGGTACCTGACTTTGCTCTTGAGTAGGGAAGGAAAAGGCGAGGAAGGGAACTGGTTACCCCCCCCCCTCCCCCCGGTGCTGAACCTTGTATAGTTAGTCTCTAACAATTCACTCCCCTAAGGCCGTATCGGGTATGGGACTACCTTTATCTTTATTTAAGTCACTTGCTCCACAGGTAGCTGAAAGATAATCTTCACCATCATTTACCTTTGTGCTCCTTACGGAGCACGTAGTAGCCACCGCTACAGCTGGTCCCCTTGCATAAAGCCTGCCCCAAGTATCCACGTGCTTTCGCAGTTGTGGTTCCTGTGGGATTGTTTAACAATATGAGGTAACCAGCCACATGCCCAATCTCATATTACTCGCCGTGTACGACACGCCCGGGGGTGCAGTGGTCGTATTCTTTCTTTGTCTCTTAGGACACCCCCGGGAATTACACGGACTGAAAGATAGTGGATTAAAAAATAACAAAGTATTTTACGGTTTCATTTACTTGATTTGTTACTCAACCTAAAGGTTGAGTAACAAATGTAACGTACCAAAGTAAGGTTGTTTGGCAAAATGGCGCCCGCTGTCTTCACTAATACTCAAGAAAGTTATAATATGATTTCTATACTTCTCGTATATAGAATCAAAAACGTGGCACATTTGAGCGAGTTTAAATTAAAAAAAACGAGACACAAATGAGCGAATGTGAGTATTCGGCACAAGCCCAACAGGAATCCATTTTCACAACAAAAGACAATAAAGGCGTTATAATAATGGGGGAACCCCTTTGAAGATGAAAGGGTTACGCTTACCACACAATACCTCACAGACACACACATGACAGCTGAGCACCAATGGAAACTATATTTAATAAGCCAGAACTCCTGGACGTCTTACAAATAAGATATCTTACACCTCTGAAGCATTTGATGCACACAATCAAAAATAATAAAAAAATAAAAAAGCAGAATATTGCTTGAGGTACACGAATTCTGACAAGATTGTATCTCCAAAGAAAGGCTGGGTATAAACACTCGTGCCCTTTATCTGTTAAGAAACCCAAATGAAACTCTGGGGTAATTTTTTTTTAAAAACTGAAATGTTAATACACTTATTTATTTATACAAGGTGTTAACAAAGAATCACAGTCCGTATATAATGTATTTATTATCTACACCCACTGATTGTCTTTCAGATTAAGGAACCCTTTAATGGTGTTAACGCTTCAAGAAAGAATATTCGTTGCTGAAATCGATATCAGCTATTTTGAAGACAAGCCCTTATTAGGGCTACGTCATACTAGCGAATATATACTTTTTGTCCTTACATGGCTTAGTATTTATCAACGCTACACGTGCTAGCAGTCATTTCCAGAACTTGCTCGTTTCAAGATCTCGTAATGCTATCTGCAAGACACTATTGTTTTTTTAACTTTAATTTTTCCTCCTTTTGGAGACACTGGGCCCGTCGGTTATATTAGGGCGCGTATTCAAATATTAAAGACCTTGTGGTCAGGAATAAGTGTATGACACATCAAAGACACTAGTAGTTTCTTTTCAAGGTTAAGTGTTTATCAACACTGTGCTAGATTTTATAGAGTGCACTTTTTTTAATGGCAATTGCGCTCTGATATACCCTACAGACTTACAGTCGAGGTTGACAGGAACGTGGCTCGCCAAAAGAAAGCCAATGAAACCAAAAACATGAGCAATCGAAGTTATACAACCACGATGCCGGAGTCTTTTTTTCTTTCCCCCACAGCAAAAGTAAAAGTGGCATGTTCAAAATCCCCCCCCCCCCCCCCCGAACCACCTCATTTTTCCAACACTACTATATACAAGATCTGCTTACTCGGAGCAAGCAGGAGGGCATGCACACCATCATAGCTGGCAGACGCTGGAGCTGGGTTGGCCATGTCCTCAGAAGAGACCCCGATGCCATCACAAGAACAGCTATGCTTTGGACCCCTGAAGGAAAACGAAAGAGAGGCCGACCAAAAACAACCTGGCGGAGGACTGTGGAGGCTGAGATGCAAAGAATGAACCAGAGTTGGGGTACTGCACGAAGGATGGCCACCGATCGAGCAAAGTGGAATCAATTTGTTGTTGCCCTACAAGACGCCACTAGGCGTGATGGCCACTGACTGTTTTGACGGTCGGTGGTTAAGGATCTAAGAAGTAAGAAGACTATATACAAGAACAAAATATGCGTTTACCTGCTTAGATAAAAAAAAAGACAAAAAAAAAAAAAACAACAACAACAACAACAAAAAGCCATTTAAAAAAAAAAGACACAAAAAACCAGTTTGTGTTTGCTATAGCTTATAACTTGAACCAAACATATTAAGAAAACACAAACAGTGAACACTTGGTAACACACAAACAAATAAAGCAATGTCATACCAAAGCTACAGATGAACATCTCTTAATCCCACAGAGAAGCCCCTTTATTGAGAAACTGTACCGACGCTGATCTGCTGATGATGTAGCCGTGCAGGGGGATGCTGGTGGTGATGATGTGGGCGGTGTGCCCCGATGTCGCATCTTTACAGTAATAATCACGAGCTAAATTTGTTTTCTGTCCCCGGAGAACGCACGGCCCGAACCAATTAGAGTTGCAAGAATTCAACGTAATCCTGATGCTGCATGTTTTACGAGAGATCGTTCACGTATTTTTTATGTCTTGAATCGAATCGTAGGTACTCGAACGCACCAAACTTTTATTTAAATTACTTCGGATTTCATGTTTTGAAAGGATGTTGGCGTCATCAGCGGGCTACAGCTATGAATATTACACAACAGGCTCATTCATTTGTTTCGCTTAATGTTCCTTACGCAGCATGGAGCCACATCTGTAGCTTTACCCCTGGAATCCTGCACCAAAGTCGCATGTTTTTCACGAAATCGTTTTCCATGGCCTAATTTCAACAAAACAGTCGTAATTATAAAAGTACACATTAGTTACAAGGTTGTCAATCATCATAATTTTTCTTTAATCTCCCCTTGGAGTAAGGGGCCACCACAATACAGCTGGTCGCCTTGTAGAAAGCCCGCACAAATCATTGACTGTATGACACGCATGAGAGGCAGTAGACATATTCTGTTTTTGTCTCAGAACAGACCCCCCCCCCCTCCCCCCAGGAACCATACGTGGCAAGACTGTTAATGTTTAATTATATGACTGTTTTGCCATTAATAGCAAATAGGCAGAAGTAATGGTCGTCTCAAATAAAATGGCTTCCCCAGAATGTACTATCAAAGTAAATGGAACAGTTTTAAAACAGGTCAATAGATTAAAATACCTGGGCGCATTAATAACAACGGATGGAAGATGCATCTCAGAAGTGAAGAGCAGAATAGCTCAGGCAAAAACAGCATTCTATCAAATGAAGAGTATTTTATGCAATAATTCTTTCTCACTGGAAGTAAGAAAGAGAGTTCTTCAGTGTTACATAGAACCAATCCTAACGTATGGGAGTGAGCCAATGACAGTTAGTAAACAAGTAAGAAAAGCACTAGAGGCCACGAGATGTGGTTTTTACAGGAGAATGTTAAAAATTCAATGGACGTCCAAGAAGAGTAATGAGGATGTCCTGAAAGAGGCCAATGCACAAAGGAAACTTATTTTACAACTTAGAAAGAAGCAATCCACTTTTGTGGGCATGTTATGAGAAGAGGAAAGCTGGAATATAACGTAACAACAGGTAAGATTGAAGGAAAAAGAGATAGGGGAAGACAAAGAGAGCAAATACTGGACAGTTTGACATCGTGGCATGGAACGAGGTTCACAACAGAACTGATAAATTGTACTAGAGACAGGAAGGTGTGGAGAGACATGATCTCCTTCGCCACTAGGTATGATACCAGAAGAAGAAGAAGACGTTTTGGTGAAATTAGGCCACGGAAAACGATCTGATGCATAAGACTTTTAATGTTACCTGTTTATTTAACTTTAAAAAAAAGTTTAATTCGCAAACAAAGTAATTTGTTTTTCATACAGTATACGTCTATGTTTCAAACGCAATCACAAATACTGAGGATGTGTGAAAAACATTTTCGCACATACAGAAAGTACAAATACAGTTTTTCTCAATACTTTTCACTGTGTCCCCATGTTGCTAAATTCTAACCGGTAATTTCACATCTAAAGTCACAATGTTGAACAGAATTCTGTAATTAGCATCGCATATGTGAACCATAACATACTTATAACGTCCAATGGTACATTGAACAATTACACACTGTTTTAATACTGATATGAGAGCCTGTACGGCTTTGAATAATCCTTCATTTGCGAGTTTTAGGTAAGTCGCACGGTTTGCTTAAATTTAAAAAAAAACAACAACATTGAAACAGCAACAGGTGCGACATATCATCCCAAGGGTTAAGTACAGCCACAATCGCAACTGCTAGTGGTGATATATCAGGGAACGATGATATCACATAAATCAATATACGTGTTTTTTAACTCCACTACATCCACACATTTTGGATTCACAAAAACGCACGCCTGGAACACACAGCTTTTGCTAGAAATATACTCCGATAATGAATTAAAGCGACCAGGTAGGACAAACTACTGGCAGCTATGAAGCTGAGATCGGTGCGAGGGGACACACATACACACACACACGAAAGCCCTACTCTTGATAGCGTTGCGACCCTCGATTCTAAACAAGGTCATGCTTAAAGGGGCGTGTTGACAGTCGCGATGGTCGGAGACGTGCCTTTAGAATTGGCGTTATACTTGTGTTACTTACCCCGCCCTGCGTTGCTCTTACCGCCTTAAATCTTTTGATTTGTCCTCGGAATCTTGGTACAGCGCAAAGGTTTGTCTTTGGTTCTGTTTGATTAACTTTTCTCCTCCGATTATTTACAGCTTTATAAAAGAAAACAAACATAATAACCCAGTTTTCATGTTAGACGTAACAAACCACTTTCTTTGGGTATGTTATGAAAGTACGACAGCTGGAATATATGACAACAGGAAAGACTGCAGGAAAATGAGATACAGGACGACAAAGAGAGAAGTTACTGGACAGTCTAACATCATGGCATGGACAAAGTCAACAATATAATTGATAAATGGTACTGGAGACAAGAAGTTGTGGAGAGACATGATCGCCCACGCCAACACACATGGTACTTGAGGATGAACAATGGATGGGTGTGGAAAAAAAAATCGAAAAAGGGTGATTCGTCTTACGAGGACAAAAGACAAATAAAATAGCCAACGTTACGGGCACATGGCCTTCGTCAGTGATAGGAAAGAAAGTGAAGGCTAGATAGGACACATACGAACCTAATTAAATATAAAAATAAAACCTAGGTACTTCCCTAAAGGCATCGAAGTCCTAACACTTTTGCTGCCCGCGAACGGACGAACGCGGCCGGAAAAGGAAAAAAAAAGGGTGAAGAAGTTTTACCACTAGTCTCATCTGCTGCCATCTTCACATGGAAATTCGGTTGCAGTGGATCTCCAACGTGTTTTGTCTCTTGTTTTGATGGTACACTCTGGCAGACTCTTTCCTGTCTCTTGTTTTGATGGTACACTCTGGCAGACTCTTTCCTGTCTCTTGTTTTGATGGTACACTCAGACAGACTCTTTCCTGTCTCTTGTTTTGACGGTACACTCTGGCAGACTCTTTCCTGTCTCTTGTTTTGATGGTACACTCTGACAGACTCTTTCCTGTCTCTTGTTTTGACGGTACACTCTGGCAGACTCTTTCCTGTCTCTTGTTTTGATGGTACACTCTGACAGACTCTTTCCTGTCTCTTGTTTTGATCGTACACTCTGACAGACTCTTTCCTGTCTCTTGTTTTGATCGTACACTCTGACAGACTCTTTCCTGTCTCTTGTTTTGATGGTACACTCTGACAGACCCTTTCCTGTCTCTTCTTTTAATGGTACACTCTGACAGACTCTTTCCTGTATATTTCTTGAGGCTATCTTTCTACTTAACGCGCAGTCTTCCTCTTGCACGCTGTTTTCAACTTTTCCTTAAAATAAGTATTATGGTTTTAAGCAAGGTGTTATGTCTTTGTATATGACCAAAATATTTTATATATGTGACTCTGATCTCAGTTATTGCTTCTGTTTTCATTGCAAGCTATTCTATGATTTCTGTATTTGTTTTCTTCGCTGTGCATCATGTCCTCAATTCTCTCTTTTTACTGCTTGTTAACTGTCCATGTTTCTGCACTAGAAACATTATATATATATATATATATATATATATATATATATATATATATATATATATATATATATATATATATATATATATATATAAGGCTAGAGTAGCATTATGATCGGTCCAGCAAGCCAATAGAATGAACATTCCTAAACACTGTACGGTTTGAATACCCAGCATTCTTTTGTCTGACGCGTCCTCTTTTATCTAGTCCCAGTTTTATTATGACTTTCTCTTATATCTGTAGTCTCATGTTCTCCACTTAATTCTCACTTTTTTTCCCTCCTGTCTCTTGTTTGTCTGTCCGTGACGAAGGCCTTGTGGCCGCAACGTAGGTTTTTCTTGTCCTTTCTCTTTCTAAGACGTATTATTATTTGTGTGTGTTTGTTAAAAAAAATTTTTTTTTTTTCATTCTACCGTAAGCTATATACAGTGGGTAAACAACTTTCTCCGTTGGTGCTGTGATGGAGCGGATCCAGTGGCAGAGTAATAGGAGTTCTTGCTTTTCAAGGCACGATTACCGGTGTCGAAACCAGATAACGTCACCTTCCAGTTTTTAATCCCAGCTGTAAAAGGTACTTGACTCTGCTCTTGATTTCAGGAAGGCAAATCTACGGGAAAGGGAACAGGTCACCCCCCCACCCCATAAGTTGAGACCTATTAGAGGGTCGTCTCTAACACATCGCTCCCCGACAGCAGTATCCGATATAAGACTGTATTTTTTACCTGCTTAATGAATTTCTATTAACCATCCCGCTGAATCTCCTTAAACTTCTGCACTGGTCTGCCAATTCTCTTAAAGTTTCATAGAATCGCGTATGACTGAACCCGCTGTAAATACTACTTGGACAGTTCTCAACAGCACATTGAGAGAACCTGATGATAGCATTACAAGACCATCCATGTTCTGGAATCCCCAAGGTAAGAAAGGAAGAGGAGGACCAAAGAACACGTGAAAAGAGAACTGTAGACACACATGAAGGCGATGAAAACGACATGGAACGAACTTGAGCTGATGGCACAGGACAGGAAGACTTGGCATACATTTGTTGAAGGCACGTGCTCCTCTGTCAGTTGAAAGATGACGAATTTCTTAACAGGTCATTTGTATTACATTTCTGGTCGGGTTTTCCGTCGTTGTCCCCGACGGTCTTAGAAGAGATAAGGACAGAATAAGACCACTGAACCCTCAAGCATGTCGTACAGGGCGACCATTATGAGGTTGCGCATGGGGCTGGCAACCTTATAATATAAAGCAAATAGCCACAGAAACTACGGCTGCAAGATCACGTGACTGCTTGGTGCAAGCTTGCTACAACGGTACCAGCTGCGGCTGTGGCTCCTTGCTCCGTATAGAGCGCAACAGTAAATGATGATGATGATAATGATGGTAATGGTGATGATGGTGATGATGATAATGATGATGATGATGATAATGGTGATGATGATAATGGCGATGATGATAATGGTGATGATGGTGATGATGATAATGGTGATGATGATGATAATGGTGATGATGATAATGGTGATGATGATAATGGTGATGATGGTGATGATGATAATGATGATGATGATGATAATGGTGATGATGATAATGGTGATGATGATAATGGTGATGATGGTGATGATCATAATGATGATAATGGTGATGATGATGATAATGGTGATGATGATGGTGATGATGATGATGATGATGGTGATGATGATAATGATGATGATGATAATGATGGTGATGATAATGAGGATGATAATGATGGTGATGATGATGATGGTGATGATAATGATGATAATGATGATGGTGATGATGTTGATAATGGTGATGATGATGATGGTGATAATGATGGTGATGATGAAGATAATGATGATGATGATAATGATGATGATAATGATGGTGATGATGATGATAATGATGGTGATGATAATGATGGTGATGATGGTGATAATGATGATAATAATGATGGTGATGATAATGATGGTGATGATAATGATGATGATATGATGATGATGGTGATAATGGTGGTGATGATAATGATGGTGATGATGATAATGATGATGATAATGGTGATGATGATGATAATGATGATGATAACGATGATGATAATGATGGTGATGATAATGATAGTGATGATGATGATAATGGTGATTGTCGCAAAATTGGTTTCAAGTCATTGCAAACGGGATCAGTTAGATTTATAAACCCGTCTACGATCGAACGACCGCTTTCAAAATGGCGGCGTATCAGCGAAATGTGTATCGGACAGAGGAAATCGCCAACGATAAATAAAAACGAAGGGAATCCGTATGAAAAGGATTTTACATTTCAGTACAGGGAAGGATGGTGTATAACTGCATATAAGATGGAACGGTAGGAAGTTCTCATTTACGGAGATATATGCGTATTTCGGCTGCCCACAGTTACGCTAAAAGCATGTAAACCCACTTCTGTTCTAAATATTAAAATCAACAAATAACAGTTTGGGAATTTACATGGATAGGAAGATAGAGTTTTATCAGCTGTATAAAACTAGATAAGATGGAACAATATGGATATTATATATGCCGAGAATGATAAAGGCAAAATTTCAGTCGACGCACAGATCGGCCGAAATCACTGTTCGGGAAGGATTTTTCAGGTTAGGTTTAGGCTGTGACGTCGGTACTCTCCGATACGTCCGCGCTTTGCGTATAAGTAGCGGATCGGTAAACTGAGAGAGATACACAACGAAAGAGGTTTGAGCCAGACTGGAGGCAGAGTTTCGCCACTATCCATGAATTGTGAGCGGATCGCCAGAAACATTTTTAAGTCCAGTATCTGAAGTCTGAGGGTAAGCGAAATTATGATAACTACCGTGTATAATATTTGTTATTTCAGGTTCATATAGAATTCACAAAATATGCCTGTATAATAGTCATTGATATAATGTATTGTATTTTTAATATGATCTAACATGTACATTGTGGATGATTGTTGCTTGTACAAAAATTAATCACAAATAGCCCCGCAGCCTAATGAAGATATATTTATCATATTGCTTTATCGCTTACGAAGATAAAGGCAGTCCCATGGCAGAGATTGTCATAGGGAAATGAAGTGTTAGAAACTTCATCATGGAAGATCCCAGTTACGAGGCTAAGGTGACTAGTCCCCTTCCTCGCTGCCTTTGCCTTCCCTAGTTCGAGCGCACAACTTTGTACCCATTTACAGCTGGTAAACTGGAGTGTTCTATAGCCAGTTTCAGTAGAAAGCAACCTGATCACGTGGTCACTCACTTTCTTTATTTATGTATTACTTTTGTGTAGATGCTAAGGATAGCATCAGTATTTGAATTTGTACTTGATATGATTTGGAAGGATCAAGTTATAGCATATGAAGGGATGTATAGGAGCGGAATAAACCAGATGATGTTTATTACTGATATGTTAATATTAATTCTGTATCATCGAAATGATGTTACTTGCTATGACTGTATAACTTTGACACCTGATGACTGACTTGTCTGAATTATGTGCTAGTCAGTTACACTTAATTGACATGTTAATATTAATGCTATATCACTGAAATGATGTCCTTGCTTACTATGATTGTATAACGGTGACATCTGATGACTGACTGGTCTGACATCTGTGCTAGTCAGCTACAAGTCTAGCCAGATACTAGCCAAGGCTGATATGTTGCAGGTTCCATGAAATAACTCAAACCAGACTGTCCAGTATCAGAAGCCGGTGCAGTTCATCCGAGGCAATCCCACAAAAGTGCAGGACCCCAAAGAGTGAACTTCAACTGGTCATTGGCATCCCTACTGTTGGGCCTACCAAGTCTGATATCAGCAAAGGACAGTTTCAGCAGTACCAAGTTGGAAAGATAAGTGTCCTGTTTGACACTGACCACCTATACATGTGAAACAGCCAATAGTTCAAAACAATAATTAACCATACAGAAACTCAGTCAACTGATGACAGTTATCCTTAAATTCAAAGGACTAATAACAGTGATTTCAGTAACTTTATTATTTAAGATCTTGAAGTCTAAACAGACAATAATAGTAATTGTGTGAATATTTTTATATATATATGTGTATACTCTTTTCCAACTAGTAGAAATAGAATATTAGTGTAATTATTAAACTATTTTAACTGTACCTGAGGATTTATTCACTTCTTCCATTTGTGGTTTCAGTGAATGTTCATTTTATTATCCCCTAGAATATAAGTAATCATAAGATAGTCATAGGGAGGAGACACCTTAAATCCTGGTACTACTTCTTACCAACTGGACCAGGGTTTTTACAGTCTGACTATTTTTATGATAACAATACACCAGTGCTTATTTCTAAGACTGGGGTATTACTTGTAAGACCAGAACTCTTTACTGGCATACTTTTACATAATAAATAATTTTAAATAACCTCCCGCTACAGTGATGATGATTATGATAATGATGATAATGATGGTGATGATGATGATGGTGATGATAATGATGGTGATGATAATGATGGTGATGATGGTGATGATGGTGATGATAATGATGGTGATGATGGTGATGATAATGATGGTGATGATAATGATGGTGATGATAATGATGGTGATGATAATGATGATGATAATGATGGTGATAATGATGATAATGATGATTGTGATAATAATGATGATGATTACGTCATTATGAATACTACGTTGTTCTTCTTGATAATTTTACATAATGAACTCAAGACTGGAGTCTAAAGACAGACCCCACACAGTCGCTGTGCAGATCCAATAAAAAAGAAAGAATGAAAGAAAGAGAGAAAGAACGAAATGGAGAAAGAAAAGCGAATTATTGCGTTTTCAATCACTTTCCAGTTCCCCTGCCTGTTTTGTTTCTGAGCCATATAACAATACAAGGAGACTCAGATCGGCAATAAGAGGGGGGTGTATAAGGCCATAAAGCAGCAGTGTAATAATTCATCCAAAAACAGTAGATGTCACAGTAATCCACCAGTATAAATGTCGACGGAAATTTATGAAAACTCACTTTAAAACCAAAAAAAAAAAAAACGTGTTTGGACATAATTGGTCATGTTATTATAAATTTTAACCGTTAAAAACGTTGTGAAGAAGCCAGGTCTTTAAAAAGACGTTCGTGCTAAATAGTTCATTCGTGTAGTTGAAACAAAGAAGTAATAAAGAAAAGGACGCTAAAACGGATGTGATAATAGTTATGCGCCTAGCTCAGAGGTTTTCAAACTTTTTTGGTCCGCGGCTCCCTTGACCTGTGCATAAATCACCGCGGCTCCTCTCTATACTACGAAGATCTATATTTATTGATGGACCTTGGCTCATAAAATCGAGCCCAACACTTTTCCCAAGCCACCGCGACGCCCTTAGCCGAGGGCCGCGACGCCTCTGGGAGCCGCGACGCACAGTTTGAAAACCTTAGCTTGTAGAAAGCATATAGCACATTCAATGACAGTATCATCCTCATGGCCAGATTTAGGCACGGTGAGGCCCTAAGCTATAGGAAGCTGTAGAGGCCCTATTTGACAACTGGTGACAGATAATACGGCCGTGTAACAACTGAACTTCTCATACTTACGTTTAAAAATTCATTTAGGCATATCATGTATGATGTACGGCGGTACTGTCATTATAAGTGGAAATTAACATTATAGACTTACTCCTACCATAACTATTTCTATAACTTTTTGTGCCGCTAGGCGCCCCCAGCCACCACGCTACACCACTGGTAGAGAGGGCGCTTCTGACTGTGAGGCCCTAAAATGTAGCTTATTTAGCTGATGTCTAAATCCGGCCCTGATCATCATCATCACCCATCATCACTTCAAGCAACACAGACCTTCAAACTCAGGTCATGTCTTCCTATCCTGTGCCATCCTCTCAAGGTCTTTCCGTGTCTTCCTTACATGTACACTATACACATTATTTAAAATTTAAGTGAAATATCATCGTTATGTTGCTCTGCGTTCCCGCAGCTGGTCCCCTTGAAGAAAGCCTGCACCAAAACATGCTCGAGCAGCGGCTGTTTCTGTAGCTATTGGTATAGTATTATGAGGTTGCCAGCCCAATGCACAAGTAAACTATACGTATAATTTATACACAAGCTGTATTGTGTTACGTTGTCCTACTCTGCAGCGTAAGAGTTGATTTTGTTGTTTGCTTCCGTTCGCTCTCAGCCATATCTCTCTCTTACAATTAATGAACTCAGAAGGTGCAAAGATCTGGACGAAACCAACGTGATCAAGCGTGTCCTTGAGTTTCATTAATGCATAAATCTAGAATATCACTCTACAAAACAACTGATGGCCCCAGAAGAACATCTTTAACTGCCTACCGACAACCTTTACTACTCATCAAATCATCCACAACAGAAATCCGACATCCAGCAGGACAATAAAAGGTCAAATGCAACTTTACAGCGAAGATCAAAGCTGTCTCTTGACAAACAGTTTTAGTAGTTTGGGATGGGTCACTTAATGTCCTTGGATAGAAGAAAAGAATGCGCGCAATTCATGAATAGAGAAGCAAACAAACGAAGTCCTAGATAAACGTGAGGATAAAAAAAGAAATGCATGAGATCAAAGCTAGACAGATACTGATAGTCTGGTCATATAAAAAGACATAACACCTCGCTGAAAACCATAATTAAAGAATGGTTTGAAGACAAAGGTGTAAGAGGAAGACAACGCTATAAGCAGGAAGATACCATCAAGAGCTGAACAGGGAAAAACCATCAAGAAAAAAAAAAAAGACGTTGATGACTTATTGCAGCTGGACTTCCACGCGAAGATGGTACCTGATCTCATCTGAACGACATTGGATAATGGTTTTTTCCTGGAAATCTGATACACATTATATGAAAGACCAAACGATGCTACACGCAGTCACCAGAGAGACACTGTGTGCCAGAATAAGCAGCTGTGGCGATAGTCAGAGACGCCAAGAGAAATATTATCGAATAACAATAAGCCATTGTTGCGGAGTCGGCCAAAAAGATTTCGACCCCTACTCAAAATTTAGAAGTATGACTTCGACTCACGACTCCGACTATAATGTTTTAGTAGCCGTGTGGCATAAAATTCGGAGTGAGAGTCTGGACATTTTGTTTTTACCGACCGACTCCACTAAAAAACGACCGGCTTCGCAACTCCGACTCCCGACTCTGAAGCCCTGGCATTATCCTAGATTCAATTCAGGTGATTAGAAGTAATGACAAAAGTACACGAAGAAGAGAACAAAACAACAGCTTATACGTCTACTTCATCTTGTGCTCCTTGATGTAGCTACCACGGCAGCTAGTTGCTGCACCAAATATTCACTTGCCCATGCAGCAGTGGTTTCTGCTTCCATGTGTTTTACGTCATGACTTTGCCAGCCTCACGCACACAAATCATATAAATCGTCTGAGGGTGCAGACGGCTATTCTTTCTTTTTCTCTTCAGAGCAGACCCCCCCCCCCCCCCCACACGGGACAACAGCCTGTATTGCTACAGATTAAAGAAATAAATAGGGAGCCGCGCTGGTGTAATGGTTACAACGTTGCGCTGCTGGCGATCAGGTGTTCAAGGTTCAAGCCCGGGCGTCAGCATTTGAAGAAGTGTCAACGATCGGGATTTTGACTGAATAACCTGATTTGGCTCCTGAGATAAATCCTCTGTGGATGGGAAGGAGCGAAGCTTCTGACCGGGTTGGAAGGAAAGTCCACAGGCTCCACAGCCTCGCAATGACATGTCATTGAGCCGAAGGGCTGAAAGCCCAAGTGCCGCTGGTTACGGGGGGGGGGGGGATGAATAATGAAGGAAACCTGGGTCCTGTGAACAGAAAATAAATAAGTACATAAATAAATAAAGATAATAAACAGGCACTGATTGGACATAAACCAACGGGCTGATCACCCGTTTGCCAGTCACTTCGATTACGGAAACAACAGCAAATGGATTGATTTGCCATTGCCCTAAAGACGCCAATAGGCGTGATGGGAGACAATGGCAAAGAAAACCTATCTGCTGTTGCCCTAAGACGCCACTAGGCGTAATGGCCACTGACTTCTTTGACGGTCGGTGGCTAAGGACGGAAGAAGAAGAAGAAGAAGATTGGACATAAAGGATGACACTGGACAACGGAAAAGAAAATATAAATGATAGGCGTACCAGGAATCGAACCTAGAACCAACCAAACGGCGCCTTCGTCTTGCTGTGAAGGTACATCGTGAAGCGACGCTCAGTCAATTTTGCACCCCTCAGATTAAAGAATGAAAGTAGACCTAGATACGATATATCGCCAAAAAGCAGCTTACCAATATAACCAAACTTGCTATTGGACAGAATCCATAGAAAAAGAGAAGAATACAGAAGAGAACAAAACCTGCTGGAGAACAGTAAAAGGTTAAGGTAGTCTCATATAACTGAGCGTCCGAATGACAGAGAGGTTAGAGCGCTGGTCTCTCGAGGCAAAGGTGCCAGGTTTGATTCATGTTCTAGTCTACCCAGCTGATTTCGCTCTTTTTTTTTTTTTTTTTTTCGTACGCCCGCTAATACTCGAGGCGAAATCTCAGGTTATTATTAATGTCTAACCTGACATTGATTTTACGTGAGTATCCCTTTTCTTGTACAGAGACAGGTGTCCCTCGCCATTCAGGCAGATACTCGCCGATTTCGGAGGTACCCATTAGAGCTGGGTCGGCTCAGGAGCCGCCAATCCCTGGTCGACGACACTCCTTCAAATGTCCTCGCCAGGTCTCGAGTTAATCAAGTCCAATTCCCGGTCGACGAAAAATCCTCACATGCCGTCGCCCGGGTTTGATCCTAAATCACCCGGTCGCCAGAGCGGTGTTGTAACCACTACACTAGCGCGGCTCCCATTTAGCTCTTGAAATAGGAGAGGAAAAGGCAGCGAGAAAGGGAACAGGTCACACCACCTCTCGATACTGGAGCTAGTATAGTGAAGTCTCTAAATTTTCACTCCCCTACGGCAGTATCTGCTATGGTAGATGTGTAAAAGCTGTAAATGGGTACCTGACTCTGCTCTTAAATTAGGGAAGACAAAGGCAGCGAGTAAGGGAACAGGTCACCCCCACCTCTCGATACTGGACCTAGTATAGTGGAGTTTCTAAACTTCCACTCCCCTACGGCAGTATCTGCTATGTAGATAGATAAAAGCTGTAAATAGGTACCTGACTCTACTCTTAAGTTAGGGAAGTGTGACGTATAATGGAAAAAGAGCCTCCAGTAATCTGACAGTCTTTGTAACCTCGTGGCACTCTAATGATTTGCTAGCTAAAACCATGCATTTACTGCCTATCTTTACTCACACAAGCTTATTTTTTCGTCCCCACCTCTTTTCTTTGAACACAAGCAAACGAAGTGTTTACAAGCTTTCGTGACCTGCCCGTCATAACACGTAGCGAATCAGGTTTGTTTACCTCGTCTTCTCACGCGAGCTTATCTGTCAACCATACGATACCTGACAGACCGCACGTGAAAAACACATAATCTTTTTGAAGTCTATGAAGGAAAATCCAAAATTGCCCGAGTACGCTTTGATGTCGAGTCGCGGGCAAAACCTTCGAGAAACCCGTTACACGTAATAAGTCTTTTGATACCGGTCGAAAACGCCCGACGGAAGACCGACCGTAAGCCTTTATCTTGTAACTCTGTTTCTGATTCTCCGTTACACACAGTAGCGCGAAAATTAACATATATAGATCAGAGAAATATAATGATATATAAACTGTGTTTTCTTAAACCTGCCATCAGTGTCACTCAGAATTTTTGAATATTCTAAGCACGCAGTTCTAGAACCATTATTGTGGAAAATGTGTTATTAGCATTCGTGGGGATTTTTTCATTCTGATTTTCTGGTAGGAAATAGTGTATATGTGTTTTAAAAGTGTTAGCGTTTACCATCGTTCTTCACTTAGATTTTTTCCGCTAGTTAAAACCTTGTGAAATAAAATAACGCGTAGCGATTCATACCAGAGGTTAAATTAAACTGTTAATTTTCGCCACACGCTTTTTCACACGAGAAGAGATGGTTTTAGCTGACTGGACTTATAGGATAAAACGTCTGATAGTGATAGTAAAGAATTCACGCTATATTTCATTTTGTGTTTTTATTATAAGTGCCTATTATTTAATACCATACGATGACTAACAGACGCCGACAATTTAACAGCTATTAAAGACGGGCGAACTTTGTGTAAGTGCGCGTATGGATATTTAATAATAATTAACATTGTACGCTGACTGCCGGCGCGAGCAGGGGCGGAAGAGTTTGCATAACTCCATCCGACCTAAACTCAGCGCTAGCGAAGTCTGACCGTGTAGGCGTAAAGGAAAACACCGTGTGCCTTTTAAATTTAATCAGGACTGACGGAGTGGAGAAGAGATCGTCTTGTCCCCGTCTGTGTGTGTATATAGTTTCATAGGATAGTAGCAATTTTTTCTCCATGAATGTTTCTTATATTCTTCGCAGACCTGATCACAAGAGCGTCCAGCGGTGTTTTTCTTTTCACTTTTGGTTCCTGGGTTACTTGTTCCTCTACTTGGTTTCAGCGGTACCGATTTTTTCATTTATAAACGTGTACTCGCCAAAGATACACGAGAAACATTTTAACTTATAAGTTTAACTGGACTTACAAAATCCAGATATTTTTCCAATTTTGACCAGCCCACTGGGGTGTACAAATTAACATTATTGTTCTCGACTTCTGACAGTCGTATTCAAGCGGATTTATCCTGATTTTACGCAGTGCAAAAACGGAGCTCTAACATAGAGTTGTCCGATAGGATTATCATCATCATCATTTGTAACATTTTGTTAGCAACCAGATGTTTCCCAATAGTGGAAGTATTTTCCTCTTTTAACTATGAACCCCAAGAGCACGTTCCTACATCAACTATTCGCGGTGACATTTTGTTCATCCAGAAAAAAAACACCAGATTCGGCGTTCACCTCACTAGTCTTTGTTAGAGTATGAAATGGGGCCAATTTGGGAAGTGAACCCGATAATATATATATATATATATATATATATATATATATATATATATATATATATATATATATATATATATATATATATATATATATATATATATTCAGGGATAATTGTATTTCCAAGGGATATCACCAAGAGTAGGTAAGAGTGAGTGAGTGGCAACTGTTTGAAAGCGTGTGTGAGTATTTTTCTTTGTTTCAGGGAATTTATCAACATTGGATTTGCTTAAACTTGTTTACTTTACTGGGTAGCATATAGTAGGAACCTGTTTACTTTACTGTCTACTCTGTAACATAGTTCTAACCTTCGACCTTTGGGTTATTAACTTTGGGTTCTTTTCTCCATAGGGGGAGGGCGCGTCTATTCTGCTATTTCATATGTATATAAATCTGATTTTATTTGATGTTTCTTTAGATATTTGGTGTTGTCGAGTTTAAATGATCCAAACCTCAGAAATGAGGTATCTGAGGAAGGTGGTTGAAGTAACAGGAAGAGACATGTTGCGCAACCAGACGATACGCCAAGGACTTAAATCCTACCCCCTGCAGACCCAAGTAGAACAGTCCCAATTAAGATGGTTTGGCCATGTCTGCAGATTGGGAGAAGATCGGATACCTCGACAAGCATTGGAAACAAAGAGCCAAGGATCCAGACCCCGAGGACGACCCAGAGTCCGCTGGGAGGACAACATTAGACAATCTTTGAAGAACCGAGGACTAGAATGGAACCAGGCCAGGAGGAAGACAGCCGATAGGATAGTCTGGCGCTCTCTCTTCCAAACCTCTACACCTCACGGTAGAAGGGGAACGACTAAGTAAGTAAGTAAGAGTTTAAATGATAATAAACTACAAAGAAACTTACCTTTGTGTGTTAGTCAGACCCATACCCATTTAACCGTAGTTTTTCACGTGTGTGTGTCTTGTTGTCACATAGCTGTGTGTGTGTGTAGGTAAACTTATCTATTCTTGATAGGGAGATAAAAGCTGTCTTGCAATAAAGTACAGTCGTACGGATAGGCTGGAAGAGATTACATAATCACTCCAGAGACAGATCTTTTTTCCTCAATTCTACCACCTGTGAAAAATCTATTTCTATACCTACTCGCGTATCTGTCGACATCCACTCTATATACTCAGACGGGCCAAATAAAACAATTAACCTTCCGTACGAGAGGAAGACAAAGGTAGCGAGTAATAGAACAGGTTACCCCCACCTCGTAAAGCAGGAATTAGTAAGGTCAAGCCTCTAACACTTCACTTCCCAACGGCAGTATCTGCTATGAGACTACCTTGACCTTTTACTGGAGACAGGAAGGTGTGGAAAGAGGTGATCGCCTATGCGACCTGGTATGGTACTTAAAAAAGAAGAAAAAGGCTATTATTACTATTATTATCTATATATTCCCCTGTTTAAAAATAATTTTTTTTTAAGACCTACCGAAAACATGAACTCCAGCATTTATAACTTTTGGGCATAAAGAGAATCCCCCTGTTTGTGGAAGGATGATCCACAGGGCTAAACGCCGCGGTAAGATCAAACGATTTTTCACCTCCGTCCTATGTCAACACTAGACGAAGTGTACGTATGTTTGATTGTCTGTATACATTTACCACTCCCCGGCCTGTGCTTTACCAGAATTTGCAAAACAAAACGATTTTTTTTTAAAATGAAGGCCGTGTGGTGTTGAACAAGGTCGAGGGAAGGTGACAACCACCCATTTTAATTTTTCTTTGTCGCCATGAACGGCGGTTCTCAACCTGTTATTGACGGGCCGACTCCCCAAGAATACATTTTTCGAAAAGGGTACAATCTTTTATGGACACCCTGTATGTGCTGTTGATCTCCTTTTGTAAGTCTGGGGAATCGTCTGTGGCCATATTAGTAAGTCTCGATGAAACAGGTCGTATTTTTATATATAATTATTAACTGTAGTGACCAGAGCCTAGTGTAGTTCCCGGCGGTCGCCGAGGAGATAAAGAAAGACAAAAGCCTACAGCTCCCTCGAGCATGCTGTATACGTCGACTAACATGAGGTTCAGTACGGAGTTGGAAGCCTTAACGTACTGCCACATACGCCACTATGGAGCCGCGGTTGCGCAGTGGTTAGCGCACTGGCTTCCTAGCTCGGTGGTTCATGGTTCGATCCCCAGTTGAGATTGGATTTTTTAGACCGCAAACTGCTCCTGGGTCGACCCAGCCTAAAATTTTGGGTACCTGATCAACTCTGGGAAGGTTAAGGCGGCTGGCGTGATGCTGACCACATCAACCCTAGTGTGCCGATGGTCAAGAAAATATGGGACTAACACCATATTACCAATATGCCTCAATGGGCGTGTAACGGGATCCTTTACCTTTACCTTACATACGCCACTGCTGCAAGAGGACATAAAAGCTTTGGCGCAGGCTTCCTGCAAAGGGTGGGGGGGGGGAGAGCTTTCTGCAGTGGCGGCTCCATATTCCACTAGGAGCAAAAAGGACATGATAATGATGATGACGATGTAATAAGCAGGTGGAGACTTAATGCCTAACAACAAATCAATAGGTAAATCATCACGATCACACTGAGAAGTGATTGGAATTGTGTGAAAGGCGACCAATGTGGAACTGATGACAAGAACCATACAAGTTCCAATGGAACCAGAGATAAGAAGAAGACGTTGACGATCGACGGGACACATACTGAGGAAACCTGTTGGTAACATTACTAGGCAGTCCTTGTTCTGGAACCAGCTCTCAAGAGAAGCAGAGGTAGACGGAAAACCACACGGCGAAGAGAACAGGAGACTGACCTGAAAATGATGAATGGATGGATGGATGATTGATTGGATGAATGAATAGATGAATGAATGATTGGGTGTATGAATGGATGGATGAATGTATGGGTGAATGAATGGATGGATGACCGGAAGGATGAATGGATGGATGATTGGATAGATGGACGATTGGATTAATTGATGGATTAATGGATGGATAAATGGATAGATGATTGGATGGATGAATGGATGGATGATTGGGTGAATGGATGGATGATTGGGTGAATGGATGGATGATTGGATGAATGGATGGATGATTGGGTGAATGGATGGATGAATGGATGATTGGGTGGAAGACTGGATGGATGATCGGATGGATGGATGAATGGATAGACGGATGAATGAATGAATGGATTGATGAATGGATGGATGGATGAATAAATGGATGGACGAATGGGTGAATAGATGAATGAGAGACGAATGGATGGATGAGTGAAAGATTGAATGGATGGGTGAATGGATGGATGATGAGTGAATGGACGGATGGATGAATGGATAAATGAATGAATGGAACTGCAAGTATAAAACCCCTGGTGAAAAGGACAAACATACATCTTGACAGAAAAGCATCCTAGAAATGTGTCCAAAATAACTCATTAAGACAAGAAGTACTGCAGTTGAACAGGGATTAGTAGGCAAGCTAGTAACAAATGAACGACGTCTCAACTCAAACTTTTGATTACTAGTTGGCTAAAGTTCAAGTTATGCTAATTTACTTTAACACGAAAAAGGAAAGAAGGATGCTTGCTATGTTGCTAATAATAAGAACAGAAGATATAAAAAGCAAAACATAAAATTAAAGACCATTATATATATTTTCTTTTAAAAAACGAAATCTCATCTGAAGCAAGACCAAATGACAACCCTTGTAATGATCAAGGGCAGATTATTCTAGTATCGCCGTGACGAGTGGCGAGAATAAAGCAACTGACAAGATGAGAAAGGAAAAACTGAAAGGTCAAGGGGGTAAAAAGATTAAACCTGGAGACGTGGCTTTGATCTTTTTGAGGGCGATTATTTGTCAAGGCCTGCAGAGCTGTTATATTACAGGGATCGAGAATTGTCATCTGAAGAACGTGAAGCACTTCTTTCATTCCCCACCATCACATGTGATGTGTCGAAATACGACAAGCAGATTGTCATGGGGTAGGGACGGTTAGAAATCACTACATTTTAAATTGTGTAAAAAAGAAAAACAAATTTAAAGAGGAAAAAAAAGATATCCTTGTTATGCCCTGGCATCTTGAGAAAAAGATTTGTCCTTTTTAAAGGAGAATTATTATTGACGATTTCTATCTTGTTCATGTTGGGTTGGGGAAGGGGGAGAGAAAGAGTGCGTGAGAGTCAGAGAGAGAGAGAGAGAGAGAGAGAGAGAGAGAGAGAGAGAGAGAGAGAGAGAGAGAGAGAGAGAGAGAGAGAGAGAGAGAGAGAGAGAGAGAGAGAGGAGCAGGTAGCAATTCTGCAGATCGTGTTTGCACCAGATTTTAGGACAAGGAACTGTCTCAGAATGAAAACATTCAAGTAGACGTCTGAGAATGTACGAAGAAGAAAAAGATCATTATATTAGTAGCTCGTTCTGTATATTCAATTTGTTTTTAAATAACATTTTGCTGAGGCGCGTCCCGGGTTCAACCTAGTCGGTTATATTAGGGCATATGTCATCATCATCAGCTACCATCTCCACATCGAAGGTTGGCTGTAATGGATCTCCAGCGACTTCTGTTTCGTGTCTTGATGGTGCACTCTGATAGGATCTTTCCTGTCCATCTCTGTTGTTGTTGTTGTTTTGATGAGGTGATGGGTTGAGAGCGGGCACTTAACAGCTGCCCGTTATTGCCTCTTCTCGTTCCATCTTGGTCTACCCTGTTCAACCTGAAATTTGGTTATAATTGGGGTATTTAGTGTCATTTTATGTATTCAATTTAAATAGCTATTGTCTTTAGCAGTTGCTGATTTCAATTTATATTTAGTATTTGTCCATTTTATTTTCTCTTTTGAATTGTTTCTTGTTGTGACTCAGGATGGTGACACAACAAGAGAAATTCATACTAGAATTGCTTTGGCAGCTAGCGCCTTCAATAGATTATCTAACATTTGGAAATTACGATCACTGAATATACATACCAAGCTTCGTCTGTTTAATTCAAACGTTATCTCAGTGTTAACATACGGCTGTGAGAGTTGGAAAATAACAAAATCATTGGAGAACAAACTGAATACATTCAAGAACAAATGTCTTAGAAAACTCATGAACATCAGTTGGAAAGAATTCAAGACTAATCGACAAATAAGAGAAGACTCTAAGCAGAAATATGTCTCCGACTATATAAGGAAAAGACGATGGTCATATATCGGTCATGTCCTACGAATGCAAAACAACAGAATACCACTACAGGCGCTCACTTGGGTTCCTGAGGGTAAGAGGAAAAAAAGAAGACCAAAAGAAACACTTAGAAGAACAATAATAAGAGAAGGAAGAACGTTGGGCCTAAATAATGTGCAAGAGCTAAGAGGAGTGGCGTCACAACGAATAACTTGGAGAGCACTGGTTTCTGCCTTATGCGCCGTGTTTGGCGCTTAAAGAATTTATTATTATTATTATTATTATTATTGTTTCTTGATAACTATTGTCCTTTACACTTGGTTTTACTTTGTATTAGTATTTGTTCTTTTTGAGTTGTCTTTATTTTTTTATTTCTTTTTATTTCATACCTTGTTGTCTTTCCTTGTCCTATGAGTAGTTAGTAAGTTTTTGTTTCTTTGTTTTTGGTTACTAACCTTATATGTTTTCCTTTGTTTTATGTATATATCTTTTAACTATTGATTGGGCATCTCTTGAGGCATCTACACTTATAACCTTATCACCCGTCAAGTCTATATTGTGATTTCTATAGTAAGTTTTTAATTCAAGCCTTTGTTGTTCATACTTTTTACAGTGGATCAGGTAGTGGTCTATGTCATTCTCTTCCTGACATTCTTGGCAGTGTTGTTCTTCTATCATAAAGTATGCTGCAGCGAGACGGAGATGCCACAGTTTTTTGTTTGATGGTATCTTTAATTCTTCTCTGACCTGGGACGTCCTCGTTGGTTCTTTCAGCAGTTTGAACGCGTGTCTGCCTTTTCTGCTGTTCTTCCATGTTGTCTTCCATTCCTCGTTTATAGTTATCTTCACTTGGCTCTTGATCTCTGACCTTCCCATTCCTGCTCTTATATTGTTTTTACTTGTCCATCTCTTGATGTTATCTTCCCATTTATAGCGCTGTCTTCCCCTTGCACGTTTACCTTCAACTCTGCCTTCTATATTGGTCTTCTGCAAGGTGTTATGTCTTTTTATGTGGTCAAAATATATTAGCTGCTTACGTTTTTTTTAAAGAGATCAAAGCCGCGCTTGCGTAATGGTTACCACACTGCGCTGGCGATCGGGTGAACCAGGTTCGAGCCCTGGTGAAGACATTGGAAGAAGTGTCGTCGACCGGGACTTGGGACTGGAATAATTCGAATCCTGGTAAAGACATTTGAAGAGGTGTCGTCGACCTGGGACTGGAATAACCTGAACGGCTCCTGAGCCGACCCAGCTCTAATGGGTACCTCCGAAATCGGCGAGTATCTGCCTGAATGGCGAGAGGACACCTGTCATTGAACAGGGAAAACGGGATAGTCACGTACTCACGTCAAATCAGTCTCAGGTTAGACATATTAACCATAGATTTCGCATCGAGTAATAGCGGGCGTACGACTTAAAAAAAAAAAAGCTGCCTACTTTTGATCTCCTTCATTAATTCTCTTTTCATACCTAGGTTTTTTAGGACCTCTTTATTTGTTTTCTTCTCTTTCCATGAGATGCGCCGCATTCTTCTATATATCCACACATCGAGAGCCTCAAATCGTTCTTCCAAAAAGTGTATATTCATTGTCCATGTTTCTACACTACACAATAATGAACATTATAAATAACACTTTATGATTCTCAGTTTTAATTTGTGAGTTAATTGTTTAGATATCAGTATTTGTCTCATGTTGTTGAATGTAGCTTTTCCCATTCCTATTCTCTTCTTGATTTCTGTCTCACATCTGCCATCTTCTGTTATTATATGACCAAGATATGATAAGCTCTTGACTTGTTTCAGGATTTTCCCATTTATGCTAATCTTTAAGCGCGTGTTCAAATATAAAAAAAACCTTTTGGTCTGATTAGATATTATTCAATAAGAAACGCGCTGTAAAACGATTTTAAAAAAGTGTATATCGCTTTTATTTGGCATAAATCATGCCTTTTCATTATTTTACTCTATGCTGGATCTAGTAGGGCCAAGTCTCTAACACTCTACTCCCCTACGGACGTATCTGCTTTACACGCAGAACTGTTTACCTTCCGCAAGGTAAATGCGATAATACCAGGTAATTTTACCAGTCATACGCTTATCTATTCTCTCAGTCTGACCATCTTTCGAAACGCGTCCGTTCAACATTTGATCCGAGGTGAAAAGCTGATGACAACACGGTCTCGTCCGATCGACATGAAAAGAACCCAAGATTGTGCTGGTTTGCCGACGTAGGTGTCTGTTTGTCTAGCAGATTACACAGAGGGTAGATGCGTTTATCGTTTTTGTGTGTGTTGGACAATCCGTGGTGATTGTTACATATAATCTGTCTGGGTAGACATATTGGCAGGAAAGCATCTGGACAGGTAATCAGTGCACAGATTTGCTTCGTGAAGTTTCACAAGATGCCACCGGAAATATTACCGCATGATTTGAAAGAGGTCACGCGATGGAATATTAAATTTAATATTTTAAACACGATTTTTTTAATTAAACACCCCGACCCACATAGTCTAAAGAGATTCCACTGGTTTGAAGTGAACCCCGGGATATACATTGAATTTCATTGGAAAACTCGGCGGAAAGACCATCTGTGATCTGAACTGGAAACTGGAAATCAGAAACACAGAACAGAGAGACTGCAGCGCACGTCATATCAGCAAGTCCCAGAAGCCAGTGAGACATCGGACTTAGAATTCCTATATTATAAGTAACAGATCGAAGCATTTAAGGGAAATTTAAAATCTTAAAAAGTAAGCCCGCCTTTATAAATACAGAGACTGAAAAACTTAAGGGACCAGGACTCAAAATACGAAGAAAGGAACCCTAAGGAATTGGATCACCCGCCATAAGAGAAACTTTCCCAGACCAAGTGTTTCGCAGATTCACCCGTCATAAAAGGGATTCAAAATGTCCAGACCAAGTGGTTCGAGAGCATATAACCTAAATTGCTCGTGTCCATTTTAACCTGCGCGAGGAGATTGTGTATTCCCAAACATGTGAGGTTGTCGTGAATTATTCTAATCCCCATATATAAATTAAAACGTAGTTGCAAAGCCTAACAAATAAATTTAATAAAAGGAAAGAAGAATGGTAAAGAACAGTGCTGTCACAATGACTGTACTCGAAATCCCCCTTGTTTTCTACTTCGTCTGCAAATTGTAACGCTTTCACGTTGATAGTAAAAGCCTACTGTGTCGCTGCACGCTTTCTTCAATGAAACGTGTACTGTATTTCTTGGAAAAACCTTGAGATACGCAAGCTGATCAATGACCTAAATTTAATATTTCATTCATTCCATTTTATACACGGCGTAACTAAAAGACAGATGGACTAAAGGATAGAGAGAAGGGAGAGGCAGAAAGCAGGGACACGTGCAACACTAAACACGCGTCGCGCGATACACAATTGCTGCCATCACGCGTGTAAGGCCACATGCACTAACTTTATTTCAAATCGACAGTGATAAAATTCACTACCCATACCAGAGTTAGGTTTTAAAAATCCTGAAAAACGCTTATTGGGAATTATGACATTATACCGGTTTACGTTTGAAAACATGACAGTACCCAGACACCCTCAAGTTTGGAAGTGAGAAGGTAGTAACAGCACGACTATCCTAGAAGAAAATGCATATTGCCTCCATTAAATTCATATATTTGGGTTCCTTAGGGTTTGCTGACAAAGAATATGTAAAACGTTACGCAAATAGTCTAGGAATTACCAAGTTATGGCCAAAATAAAATAGTGGGGGTGCCTGACAGCATGAAATCATTTCTGCTCATAAAATTTTTTTATAACGTGTTTGAAAAAACATTACGTTACGGAAATAGCCTACCATGTTAACTCCTATTTGATTGGAGCGCAACAAATGAAAGACTAAACACGATTGGTCGGACTATAAATACTATCTTGTGTTGTCAGGGGAAACGTGAAAAGGAGTATTTTTTTTGAAAAGATGTGTAGACATGGTTTGATTGGGTAGAGCTGCGAATATACTCAATTCAGAGCGTCTGTTCATTGCCACATCTTGTAATAAACCTACTAAGAAGCAGTGCGTTGAGCACCAGTGTATATTTTTTATAAAAATAAAGCCTGGGACATCGGCAGATCGGAGTTGTGCTATATTCATTGCCAGTCAACGAAACTGTTTATTATTATTTCCATGAATTGTGGTAAGCTTGAAATATTCAATATCTTTTAATGAAAATTGAATGTAAATTGATAATTTATATCTGTATATATGTGTAGTTCAGTAGCGAACATGATGTAAAGCCTATAGTGCTCCAGCCTGAACAGAAGGTGTCGGAGGAAAGTAAAACTGCATGGAATGGCCAAACAGTACACTGACACCTAGATTATTAACTAGAAAGAAATAATGCTGGAATTGCAGAGGCGTAGTAACCATTAGGGAGGGAAATACTGGTATAAAGTATTTCAGATGAAGCTGACAGTTGGCCTAACGCTCTGAACTCAATGTTTGTGATGTATTGTGCTCAGTGTAGAAATGGAGTATAAATTACTTCTGACGTAGAAGGTACAACCTTCTTGTTTCAGGGACCGTGGTCTTAAAGTTATTGAGCAGCACCTGGTCAGAGCTTTGCTGAAGCCAGAGGTGGACAGCATACTCCTTGGTCCATATAGCAACCAGTGGGGTGGCTCCAGAACTCATTAAAGTAATCGAGCAGAGGAGTCTTTTACTGCAGTCATCACGCAAGATAAGAGAGTGTGGCCATGGAGCTCAACATTATGTACCCCCCATCTTAAAATGATATTGTAAAATAAAATTAAGAGGGGAATTTAATTGTTTTAATACCAGGAACTGAGAACATCTCCAATACTAGTTCCAATAGAAACAAACTATTGAAGTCATGATGACAAATACCAACAGAGCTTGAACAAAACAAAACCAGTATTACCTCATATTACCACTACACAACTGACACACATAGGATACCATTAATAATATATGTCACTACAAGAATCATATTAATAAATTCTGTACATATAACTTGTAATTAAAATTGATTGTGATTCCTGGTTCCCTTTGTATTTGAATCAGGACACATATACATTCATGACAGCACTGAATACATATTGTTATTTGAAAAGTTATCAGTGACTCCTTTAAGATATCCTCTTAGAGTGTTATATGTATGTGAGTGTCACAGTGTTGTCAAGTGTGGTGGAATAAATTAAATTGTTTATCTGTCTGTTGTTGTTATGACTTACACTTCATCATACACAAACCCTAGACATATAACGTAGTCATCACACTATTCCAGAATAATTCTGACTGAGGTATACATATGTGGCAGTAAGTAAGGTTATCTATAATACACTACTCTTATTAGATATAGATACCTTCACAGCTGATCTCAGTCAGTACACTAAGTCCCCTATAAATATTTATAACATCCCACTTTACCACAGAGGTAAGTGTAACAATTATTTTACAAATGTAAATTTGACATGTTTTCTTGCTAAGTGGTTATATATGAGGCTGGCAACCTCAACATATGAAACTAGTATATTCATAAACCACTACAGCAAGCGCTGGCGATTTCTTCTAGCTAGTCGTGCAGAAAACCGACAGCAGAGCTGACTCCAGACTCCGAATGGAGCAATGATGACATGATTACATCACATGTGCCTAAAGTGTATAATATTTTGTGAGATAGATGCACTTTGTTAATTGTAACTCAGGCAATTCACTATTCGCGCCGTCCAGACACATTCTCCCAGTTAATACCCAGAGCAATATGGTGATTTTTAATCATCTTCCCTGAGCTACACTGTGTACTCGGGAATTTAATTCTTCTGAGTGATTAACATTGGTGGGTGGACAGCGAGAATGCGCCTGTTAAGTGACAGCCCACACATGTACTTAGCAGAGGCATTTGTTTTCTATTTTGTCTAAAAAGGTTCGTGGTACAAGACTACTTGTGGTTACAAGCTATCAGACAGTTCGAAGTACTGAAGTTACTACGCCACTCGTGTGAGACAAGGACACTCATCACCAAGAAGTGACGAAAACCACGGCGACAGGACTCCCCTAGGGTTAAGTTTTCTTGTAAAAAACGGCGAAAGCAACAGACTTTGATAAATCCTCACCTACGTCTCCGTGACGAAAACTTGTATTACAGCAATATTCATCATTCCCTCCTTATTTTAACTGTTAATTACTAATTGATTATTCAATGTGTTACATGTTGTTTTAACACTAAACAATCATAGTCGATTCAGTTTTTATATGTATGAAAGCGAACGTTTGAGCAAGATTTTTAAAAACATATATATATATATATATATATATATATATATATATATATATATATATATATATATATATATATATATATATATATATATATATATATATATACATAGATATATTTACCTCTAAACAGAGCTATACCATTATAAGAGACAATTCGCTGAATTAAATCAGCTGGGAGCTTGAACGGGCTTAAAACCATTGCTTAAATCCTTCACAAAAGGCGACGGACCGATATAAGTTAACCATTGCTCAGCACTATGCCGCATGGTTCTTGACTTCTGAATTATCTTGTTGTCGTGAAACATTCTAAATCCACATATATAAATTAGCAAGTAAATGTAAAGCCTAACGAATTAATTCAATAAAAGGAAAGAAGACTGGTATAAGAACAGTGCTGTCACAATGGCGTACAAAAATCCCCCTTTTTCTACTTCGTCTGCATAATTATAACGCTTTCACGTTTGATAGTAAAGCCTACAGCAGCATACACGCGTTTCAAAAAAAAAAAAAATAAAACGTGTACTGTATTTCTTAGAAAACCTTGAGATACGCACACTGCTTAATGACCTAGATTAATACTAGCATTAATTTCATTTTATACACTGCGTAACTAAAAGACAGACGGACTTAGAGAGAGAGAGAGAGAGAGAGAGAGAGAGAGAGAGAGAGAGAGAGAGAGAGAGAGAGAGTTGTTGTGAACATACACTTCAGCATTATCATAACCCTAGACATTCAACGTAGTCATCACAATATTCCAGAATAGGTCTGACTGAGGTCTAAATGTGGTAGCAAGTAAGGTCATCTGTAATACACCACACTTATTAGATACAGATACCTTCACAGCTGATCTCAGTCAGTACACTAAGTCCCCTATAAATATTTATAACATCCCACTTTACCACACTTGTGAAGACTCCATTCGGATAGAAGCGCCATTACACTTCTATCTACATCTCTGCTAAGAGTAATTTTGTGCGAAGGTAAACACCTTTGACGACCCAGTTTAGATACTCTTGAGTTTTGGCCACTGTTGGACCACTACTGCAAAGCAGGGGAGGCAATCCGTGACCTAGAAGGAGACCAAAGAACATATGGAGAAGAGAACTGAGACAGGAAGGTGGTGAAGTAGACGTGGAAATACCTGGAGCTGATGGCATGGGTGGGGAAGACTTGGCATAAGATTGCTGAAGGTCAATATTTCCTTGAGAGTTGAAAGGTGAAGGTAAAAATGATTTTGTATGTACTAGTTTACTTACGACTCTTCAAGACAATAAGTTAGAAACAGATACAATGATTTAACTTCCGGGGGTAGCTGTCTTATTATTTTTTTTTTTAAAGAAGTTCTTACACTACTATAAGAAACTGGGTCTTTAGCGAATGTGAGTTCAGAGGTCACATGTCTGTGAGATATAAGGTGTACTTGAAAAACGTGAAATCTACTTTCTTTCTTTGAACTATAATTAATTAATGCCCCGTGTGGTTCTCAGGGGGCATCTGTTGACATAAGGAAAGAATAGAACCTGTTGCCCCAAGCACGCCGTACACTACGACTAATATGAAGTTGTACATAACCCTGGCATCATCATCATGTGAAACAAATTGATACAGAAACCCCCGCTGCAAGAGCATGTGAATGCTTGGGGCAGGCTTCCTGCAAGTGGATAAGCTGCAGTGGTGGCTTTATGCTCCATAAGGAGCGAAAGAGAAAATGATGGTGATGATAATGAGGTTGAAGATGATGAAGTAATCTCACAAAAATGTTTTATCTAGTTTCTCGAGGATCTCTGAGGGGACAAAGAAACAATAAACCGACTGCTGCCTCCTCCGGCACTTCGTATGTGGCAACCTCATCATCTTATATATAAAATCCCAGCTTTTTTTGTCAGTACGTAACGCTAAGGGATGTAACTTTGGTTGAAAGTTATACATTAATTGTATTGTTTCCCTTATATGTACTCTCCCGAAAATAGTAACATTTACCAAAGAAGAATGCGCAAATGACGGCGTGCACAAAAATATATTTATAGAATGTGTGATCCCGTATACACACATTGAGATCCTCGCTGCTGCTACGTAGTTCGTGTACTGTGGTGATGCACAGTGGTTTTTTAAAAATACTTTTGAATAAGTAAAATTGCCGTTAGGTATTGGTGCTTTTGAATTTAATTCCCGTCTTATGACGGACTTTTAAACTAGGGTAAAATAAATTGCTACATAATCCGCCATTGCCAGAGCACATGCCGGAGCTTTAATGCCGGCTTCCTACAAATGAACCAACTGTAGTTATGGCTCTTTGCTCCGTAAAGAGTGAAAAATGAGATGATGATGATGAGAAGACAGTTAATAACCTCACCACAAGATTTTTAAATTTTTTGGACATGCGCCCTAATATAACCGACGGACCTTGTGTCTAGCATAGCAGAGCACGTCTTGCCAAAAGCGAGGCAAAACTCAAATTCTAAAAAAAAAAAAAAAAATGGTACAAGAACTGGACAGATTCCTCCATTAGTTAATATTTTCTGTTGACGCTCGTGAGGCCGTACTTTGCACTTGCTGCTGGTGACAAGGGTTTCGCGTTCGACACGCGACTGTCACAGATGGTGTTGTAACTGTGCCTAGTGCGGCCCACATTTCACAGGAGGAGATCAAAGTTGATAGTTGTGTGGTGTGTGTGTTATGTTAATGTGTGAGAGTGTTAGTATATGGGTAACGGCGAGGAGGAAATAGAAAGCGAACGGTAATGAGGTGCGTGTGTGTGTGTGTGTTTGTGTACTGGGAAGCAATGGCCAAGTGTGTTAATGTGCATGTGTGTGTATGCGCGTGGTGTGTGGGGACAGCAGTGACGAGTGCGTTACTGTGCGTGTGTGGAGTGCGCCCCTTCGTGAGTATTCATGTGTGCAGAAGTGAATGATACTGAATACTGAGTGTATCGTCCCATCGGCAGAGTGGTCTGAGCGTTTGCCTATCGTGCCAAAGTTACGGGGTTCTGGGTTCGAAACCTGGTAGCGCCACGCTCCAGTCTACCCAGCTGTAATTGGGTACATGACTCTGCTTCTTAGTTAAGGAAAGAAAAGGCAGCTAGGAATGGAATTGGTCACCCCCCCTCCTTTCCATAAAGCTGAACCTAGTATAGTGAAATCTCTAACACTTCACACCCATTCGGTAGTATCTGCTTGAGATAACCTTCACCTTCACTGAATGTATTCATTCATTCATAACCCTCCACTCCCAAAGGAGCATAGGCCTTCAACAAACACATGCCAAGTCCTCCTGTCACGTGCCATCATCTCAAGTTCTTTCCATGTTCTCCTCATCATTTTCACCTCTGTTTCCAACTCTCTTCTCCATGTACTTCTTGGTCTTCCTCTGCCTCTCTTGCCCTGCGGGTTCCAGAACAAGGACTGCCTTGTAATGCTATCAACAGGTTTCCTCAGTGTGTGTCCTATCCATCGCCATCGTCTTCTTCTCATCTCTTGTTCCACTGGCACTTGTCTAGTTCTTGTCATCAGTTCTACGTTGGTAACCTTGTCATACCATTTTAATCCCTCTATTCTACGCAAGCACCCATTTATGAAAGTCTGTAGCTTTTTGGTTGTTGTCTTTGTTGTTCTCCATGTCTCAGAGCCATACAATAGGACTGACTTCACATTTGAGTTGAAGATTCTTATTTTCGTGTTGGATCCTATTTCTCTTGATCTCCATATATTTCCCAATGCAATGAAAGCTCCTCTTGCCTTTTGTATTCTTATTTTGATATCGCTGTCTGTCCCTCCAACTTTGTCTATATTACTGCCAAGATACGTATATGATTCTACATCTTGTATTGGTGTTTCTTCAAGTTCAACCCTATTATCATTACCTGCATTTATTCTCATTATTTTTGTCTTTTCCCTGTGTATTTTCAGACCCAATTGCTGTGACCTCTCATCGAGTGTTTTCAATTTGTCCTGCATCTGATTACGGTTATGGGACAGAAGAGCCAAGTCATCAGCAAAATCCAGATCATCCAACTGCTTAGTCAGAGTCCACTGGATTCCATTTCTGTTGTGTGTTGTCGATGATCTCATAACCCAATCTATTGCCAGCAAGAAAAGAAATGGAGACAAGAGGCATCCCTGTCGCACTCCTGTTCTTATCCCAAATGGTTCTGTAAGCTGTCCTTCATGAAGAACTCTGCATGTCATGTCTTCATATGTTTTCTTTATTAAATTAATGATCTTCAGGGGAACTCCATAATGCCTCATCAATTTCCAAAGTGATTCTCTGTCTACACTGTCAAATGCCTTTTCATAGTCCACAAATCCGATGTATAGTGGTGAATTCCATTCCAGACTTTGTTCAACTATTATTCTCAAAGTGGCTATCTGGTCTGTACATGATCTGTTTTGTCGAAAACCTGCTTGTTCATCTCTCAATTTCTTGTCTATCGACTCTTTTAATCTCTCAAGGATAATCCTGTTTAATACTTTTCCTGGCACTGATAGTAACATTATTCCTCTATAATTTGTGCACTCTTGTAAATTTCCCTTCTTAGGCAACTTAACCAGATATCCTTCCTTCCATTCTGCTGGTATCTCTTCCTTTTCCCAGACTTTACCAAGTAATTTATATAACATCTCTGTAGCCGTGTCGATATCTGCTTTGATGGCCTCTGCTGGAATGCCATCAGGTCCAGACGCTTTTCCATCTCTTAGAAGCTTTATGGCTTTCTTTATTTCTTCCTTCGTTGGTCTTTCACCGTTAATTTGTAGCTCTTCTTCTGCTGGCTGGATGTCCAGCGGGTTTTGTGGAGCTGGTCTATTGAGAAGGTCCCCAAAATATTCTGTCCACCTCTTCATTTGCTCTTGTATATTGCTGAGCAGTTTCCCATTCTTGTCTTTTATGAGACAACTTGTTTGCTTGTATTTCCCTGTTAACTTCTTTGTGCTGCTATACAGTTCTCTCATATTTCCTTTGGCTGCAGCATCTTCTGCCTCTCTTGCCAACTCCTCAATATACTTCCTCTTGTCTCTTTTGATACTTCTTTTTACTTCTTTGTTTGCTTCTGTGTACACTTCTTGAGCCTTGGCTTTGGAACTTCTGGTTTTGCTTGTGTTTAACTCTGCTTTCTTGTTTTTCCTGTCTTTTATCTTATTGATGGTTTCTGTTGTTATCCATGCTTTTTGTTGTCTTTCCCTTTTCCCCAGTATTTCTTCACATGTCTCCTTCCATACCGTTTTGACCTGCTGCCAATAGTCTTCTGTATTCTCTACATCTTCCAGCTGTTGTAGCACTTGGAATTTGTTGGATACTGTGACCGCAAATTTGTCTCTTGTTTCTTGATTTCTTAGCTGTCCTACATTAAACTGTTGTCTATAATTTTGCATTGTTGCATATCTCTTGAGTTTCATTTTTATTTTGGCTATCAGAAGATGGTGATCTGATGCCACATCTGCTCCTCTATATACCTTTACATCCTGCAATGATGATCTAAACTTCTTTATGCATATATGATCGATCTGATTTTCTGTTCTATGGTCTGGTGATATCCATGTTGCCTTGTGTATTCTCTTATGTGGAAACATGCTTCCTCCTATAGCCAGTTGATTTGAAGCACAGAAGTTTGTGAATAGTTCTCCATTTTCATTCATTACTCCTAGCCCATGTTTTCCCATGACTTCTTCAAATCCGGTGTTGACTGTACCTATCTTTGCATTCATGTCACCCATCAAAATTGTGATGTCTCTTCTTTTTACTTTATCCATAATTTCCTGTAGTTTAGTATAAAATGCTTCTTTCACAGACTCTTCTTTGTCATTAGTTGGTGCATAACATTGGATGACATTTACATGAATTTTCTTTTTAGCTGTTTTGAAAGTAGCTGTTATTATTCTGGGTCCAACAGCTTCCCATTCAATGAGTGCTTTCTGTGCTTCTTTAGATAACATAAGAGCTACCCCTTCACTGTGGTGTGAAGTTTCGTCTTCATGTCCTGAGGACAGCACCAATTCACCTGTGATTAGTTTCTTCCTGTCTACCCCCTTCCACTTTGTTTCACACATTCCCAGAACCTCGATTTTGTATTCCCTCATTTCTGCTGCTACTTGCGCCACTTTCCCTTGTTCGTTTAATGTCCGAACATTCCAGGTGCCAAATCTGGAAGTTCCCCTAGAAGAAAGAAGGTTAGTCAGCAACACAGACTCCTTTCGGCTTTCTCTGTGTTGCATCATACGCCTCCCCGCGAGAGGACCTTCCCCTGTCTTGGATGGCTGTGTTTTATTTCCTTTATTTGACTTGTCCATATTTGTTGAAGTTTTTTGTGGTTTAAATTTTTTTAAACAGGATGGGGTAACCGGCCCCATGCCCAACCCTCCTTAGTCGCCTTCTACGACATGCCTGGCAGGGGACAGTGTTACTATTCTTTGCTCCCCTTTCGGGCCCCGGTGACACACGGGTGTGAATGTATATAAGTTAGCAAATAAATCTATGTCGTTGAGGTAACATAATTATGTCTGATTATGTATGCACGATCGTGTATGGGGCGAGTGTATGCATGTGAGTTATTGTTTAATTATTGAATAAACACGTAACAGCATACTTTACTAGACAGTAAACTACGAGTATACTAAACATACGAGAGGCAATACGTCACTTTATTACTGATTTTTTCCATCTCCACTTTAGCTAGTTTTGAGAAAAACACGTTCAAAGTTTTTGGGTTACTAGTTGAAAAGGAGGATAAATTACATTAAAATGAAATTTGGCATTGTCGTGAAGTGACATCTGTCTCACAACACGAATTCTGCTTAACTCTGACCACACCGCGCGTCATACATTGTAAGAACTGCAAGATACACAGGCCAATCAGAACGCTCCGTTATGCCGTGTTTACTACAGCCTTGGATAAATAAAATAGAAGTCCAAATATGTGCAAACAAGCATCAACGGACAATTAACTATATCACTAGGAAAGAAGTACCACCTGGAAGAGGCTACCAAAACGATATTAGGAATGTTGCTCTATCCGCAAGTACAAATACTTTTACAAATACTGATATAGGACGGGAGAGATCTCTAGTTGAATGCATCGAAGCCTCAGGTTAGTCCATTATTTAGCTGTGTAACGTACGCATAGAATAAAATGCATTTAGGAATGAAAAAGGTTGTTTACTATAAATATGTAGAATAATATAGGGCGTATTTTAAACTTTAGATAAATAAATTGCTCCAGGAATAACGTAGATAAATAAAATCTTAGTTTTCCTGATTTGTACAATAGGCAAAATTTACCAATATTTTCTGAACTCAATACACATTCTTTGGGGGACTACCTCGGACGCTCGAGGCCATACTATTTATAGCGCGTGTCTAACAGAATCAGGTCAGTCACAATATTTGAAAGCCAAAGAGAGCGGCAAAAGAAAGCAAGTGTTAGTGGAAGCGATTTGCCTTCTGTACTGGAAAGCAGACCTTAAACAGCCATTAACAGCTCGTCTGTGTGTATGCCTGAGGGTAAGAACGAATATATATATATATATATATATATATATATATATATATATATATATATATATATATATATATATATATATATATATATATATATATAATTATGTGTATTTCTAGTGATTAATCCACCTGTACGATAGGAAAAGTGTAGATGTGTTAGAAAATTACAGTGTGTTGCTGGTGAACTTACAGGCTTGTGTGTAATTCGGGAGGCAAAGCCTTGGGAATATTCAAAATAATTGAGGATAATGGCCAAAGTGTGTCTGTAAGTTTGGAAAGGTATTTAAAGAAGTATTTCTTAATGGAATGACACACATACCAGGAACATAAGGAAGGATGAAAGGAATTGGATTACTGTATAGTTTGATATATTACTTAGTAGTTTTATTCACAACCAAATTATTGTAAGGAGGCGAATCATGGGAAAAGGATTTTAAATAAGAATGTAGAAGAAATTTATGATCACAGTGAACTGAATTGATTGTTGCTACTATATTATATCTAGTGCATCTGCTAGCATGCTGTCTGAAACTGCCTATCATCCCCATCTGTGTCACAGAGGGATAGTGATATAAAAATACAGGGAGTGCATTTAACTTCGTTTCACGTTTTATCCTGTAAACCTAACAAGTATACAAGAGGCATCTCTTACTGAGGTTACGACGGATGCAGTGCCGATCTATGTCAGAGGGCCAGACATCTCGTGTACACCACTTGGAGGAATTACAGAAATAAATTCTATCCAACATCAGTGCGAGCCATCTTCAGTGACTCAGATAAGTTGCCCACAAAGGCAATTGTACAGCATATTCCTGTTCACCAAAAATAAAATTAACATTTCATGATGACAATAGCAGTGTAGATCTTCAATCAGAACTGTGAAATTAACTATTACTTAATCAGAGAGAGAGAGAGAGAGAGAGAGAGAGAGAGAGAGAGAGAGAGAGACCAACCAAGCAAGATTTTCTCCATAGTGATAGACATTTTAACTGAGTGAAAGACTTTGTTGAATATTTTATTATTTATTTAATGTTGTCATATCATTTCTTTTAAAACTTTTCAAACAGAAAAGAGAAACTGTACAAATTAAATTGTAAATATTTACCATCAGACTTACTTAAATTCTTTAAGTTAAGCTACAGTCTTTGTTGGTGAATTTAATTAAATAATTACCCCTAGCAGAGTCAATAACAATAATAACCACCATATTAACAGAGGAGGATCTGGAGAGGTAGCACATAAGGACTCAAGAGTACTACATTACCATCTTCTCTGGGAACTTATACAGCTTGACCCTACCTTTGTTGTCTATACACCCTTACTTTTTTCAGAGAAAGGGGTATTACTGATAAGATCAGACTCTTATCTGGCATTATCCTGGTATCATCTGATACACCTTTATGTCCAGGATATCTTATCAAATTCTATAACCATCTACCCTCTCGCGACAGGCATGATGATCCAAACTGGCAACTGTAAGATATTATGTTGGATGATAGATTAAACTAATATATGTCGATTTATGACCTCAGGTCAACTTTGACCAAAATTGGAGATAACGAACGAACAAACTTATTTTCAAAGTGTTGAGAATTGGGCACGCAGGCCCGTCTGACATTCTGTACTTCCTTTCTCTCGTCTTTTATACTGATTTCATTTATTCTCACATGCATTTTACCCATCAATGTAAAAGAATTCAACACTGTAAAGGTAAAATAATAGCATACTCACATTCACGGTATCTAATTACAAACATGAAATAAAATATGTTAAAAAGTACAAACTAAGTATCACCATGAAATAAAATATGTTGAAAAGTACAAACATCATCATTAAACCTACATTCGATATAATATCATTTGTTCGGAAAAATAACCACATTAGGGGGGCAGATAACAGTGGACAACAAATTTTGACTTTTTGTGTGTATCTGAGATTAAACCAAGTTACCTTTATGTTGTTTGGGCTGCTGAATATGAAAATGGCCGTAAAAGCACCAGATTAGCTCTAGTTTTTTTTAAATATCTATAAAAATAAGTTTTACACATTTGCATATACATACCATATGATAATACCGCTCATAGCGGAAATGATTCACAGCGATTCCTTTTTGACTGTCGCTTGTAATGAGTTTCTGGAGCATCTCTCACAAGGGTCCAACAATAGTCTGCTAGCATTGCTGCATTCCGTTTCCCTTGGTACCTTTTTTCGAGGGCAGTAATGTCCTGATGAAATCGTTCCCCATGCTCGTCACTGACAGCACTGCGGTTAGCAAGGAAGAAATCCAGATGAGAGTGTAAAAAGTGTAATTTCAAAGACATGTTGCACCCTAGTCTCTCGTAGCGCTGCAAGAGGATTTCTACAAGCTCCTGGTAATTGTTCCTAGAAAGTTTGTGGCCACTTGCTGGAAGTCTTACCAATCTAACTTTTCATCACCTGTGAGGATATCATCAAAACGCTGATCTCGGAAGAGCTGGCGTATCTGTGGATCGACAAATACACCTTCCTTGATTTTGGCCTCACTAAGTCTTGGAAATTTATCACAAAGGTATAAAAATCCTGCCGCATTTCGATCCATGGCATTTACAAAATTCTTCATTTGTCCAAGTTTTATGTGGAGAGGAGGGAGCAAGATCTTGTGGGATTCTACAAGTGGTTCGTTAAGTACATTCTTTTTCCCCGGTTCAAGTGATTGTCGTTAGGGCCAATCCTTTTTCTTGTAGTGGGAAATCCTGGCACGGCTGTCCCACAGACAGAGGAAACAGCAAAACTTTGTGTAACCCTGCTGTAGCCCCATCAAGATGGCAATGACCTTCAGATCACTAGAAATCTACCACTTATACTTGTCATAGTTGATGGTGTGTAACAGTTGTTTCATGTTGTTGTACGTTTCTTTCATGTGGACTGCATACCAGAGTGGAACAGATGGTAAAACGTTACCATTATGGAGCAGCACATCTTTTAAGCTCAACTTGGACGAATCAATGAACAGCCTCCAATCGTAGTCTTTGTAGTTGATGTGTAGTGCTGCCATCAGACCCACCATATCAACGCAAGCAATGAGGTTATCTGTCATTTTGAAATATGGAAGCAGATCTTTTTGCCGAGCACGAAACACAGACACATGCACATTCTCTTCTAGAAGATTCCATTGCTTCAGTCTGGACCCCAACAGCTCTGCTTTATTTTTTGGCAATTCCACCTTTGACGACCCAGTTTAGATACTCTTGAGTTTTGGCCACTGTTGGACCACTACTGCAAAGCAGGGGAGGCAATCCGTGACCTAGAAGGAGACCAAAGAACATATGGAGAAGAGAACTGAGACAGGAAGGTGGTGAAGTAGACGTGGAAATACCTGGAGCTGATGGCATGGGTGGGGAAGACTTGGCATAAGATTGCTGAAGGTCAATATTTCCTTGAGAGTTGAAAGGTGAAGGTAAAAATGATTTTGTATGTACTAGTTTACTTACGACTCTTCAAGACAATAAGTTAGAAACAGATGCAATGATTTAACTTCCGGGGGTAGCTGTCTTATTATTTTTTTTTTTAAAGAAGTTCTTACACTACTATAAGAAACTGGGTCTTTAGCGAATGTGAGTTCAGAGGTCACATGTCTGTGAGATATAAGGTGTACTTGAAAAACGTGAAATCTACTTTCTTTCTTTGAACTATAATTAATTAATGCCCCGTGTGGTTCTCAGGGGGCATCTGTTGACATAAGGAAAGAATAGAACCTGTTGCCCCAAGCACGCCGTACACTACGACTAATATGAAGTTGTACATAACCCTGGCATCATCATCATGTGAAACAAATTGATACAGAAACCCCCGCTGCAAGAGCATGTGAATGCTTGGGGCAGGCTTCCTGCAAGTGGATAAGCTGCAGTGGTGGCTTTATGCTCCATAAGGAGCGAAAGAGAAAATGATGGTGATGATAATGAGGTTGATGATGATGAAGTAATCTCACAAAAATGTTTTATCTAGTTTCTCGAGGATCTCTGAGGGGACAAAGAAACAATAAACCGACTGCTGCCTCCGGCACTTCGTATGTGGCAACCTCATCATCTTATATATAAAATCCCAGCTTTTTTTGTCAGTACGTAACGCTAAGGGATGTAACTTTGGTTGAAAGTTATACATTAATTGTATTGTTTCCCTTATATGTACTCTCCCGAAAATAGTAACATTTACCAAAGAAGAATGCGCAAATGACGGCGTGCACAAAAATATATTTATAGAATGTGTGATCCCGTATACACACATTGAGATCCTCGCTGCTGCTACGTAGTTCGTGTACTGTGGTGATGCACAGTGGTTTTTTAAAAATACTTTTGAATAAGTAAAATTGCCGTTAGGTATTGGTGCTTTTGAATTTAATTCCCGTCTTATGACGGACTTTTAAACTAGGGTAAAATAAATTGCTACATAATCCGCCATTGCCAGAGCACATGCCGGAGCTTTAATGCCGGCTTCCTACAAATGAACCAACTGTAGTTATGGCTCTTTGCTCCGTAAAGAGTGAAAAATGAGATGATGATGATGAGAAGACAGTTAATAACCTCACCACAAGATTTTTAAATTTTTTGGACATGCGCCCTAATATAACCGACGGACCTTGTGTCTAGCATAGCAGAGCACGTCTTGCCAAAAGCGAGGCAAAACTCAAATTCTAAAAAAAAAAAAAAAATGGTACAAGAACTGGACAGATTCCTCCATTAGTTAATATTTTCTGTTGACGCTCGTGAGGCCGTACTTTGCACTTGCCGCTGGTGACAAGGGTTTCGCGTTCGACACGCGACTGTCACAGATGGTGTTGTAACTGTGCCTAGTGCGGCCCACATTTCACAGGAGGAGATCAAAGTTGATAGTTGTGTGGTGTGTGTGTTATGTTAATGTGTGAGAGTGTTAGTATATGGGTAACGGCGAGGAGGAAATAGAAAGCGAACGGTAATGAGGTGCGTGTGTGTGTGTGTTTGTGTACTGGGAAGCAATGGCCAAGTGTGTTAATGTGCATGTGTGTGTATGCGCGTGGTGTGTGGGGACAGCAGTGACGAGTGCGTTACTGTGCGTGTGTGGAGTGCGCCCCTTCGTGAGTATTCATGTGTGCAGAAGTGAATGATACTGAATACTGAGTGTATCGTCCCATCGGCAGAGTGGTCTGAGCGTTTGCCTATCGTGCCAAAGTTACGGGGTTCTGGGTTCGAAACCTGGTAGCGCCACGCTCCAGTCTACCCAGCTGTAATTGGGTACATGACTCTGCTTCTTAGTTAAGGAAAGAAAAGGCAGCTAGGAATGGAATTGGTCACCCCCCCTCCTTTCCATAAAGCTGAACCTAGTATAGTGAAATCTCTAACACTTCACACCCATTCGGTAGTATCTGCTTGAGATAACCTTCACCTTCACTGAATGTATTCATTCATTCATAACCCTCCACTCCCAAAGGAGCATAGGCCTTCAACAAACACATGCCAAGTCCTCCTGTCACGTGCCATCATCTCAAGTTCTTTCCATGTTCTCCTCATCATTTTCACCTCTGTTTCCAACTCTCTTCTCCATGTACTTCTTGGTCTTCCTCTGCCTCTCTTGCCCTGCGGGTTCCAGAACAAGGACTGCCTTGTAATGCTATCAACAGGTTTCCTCAGTGTGTGTCCTATCCATCGCCATCGTCTTCTTCTCATCTCTTGTTCCACTGGCACTTGTCTAGTTCTTGTCATCAGTTCTACGTTGGTAACCTTGTCATACCATTTTAATCCCTCTATTCTACGCAAGCACCCATTTATGAAAGTCTGTAGCTTTTTGGTTGTTGTCTTTGTTGTTCTCCATGTCTCAGAGCCATACAATAGGACTGACTTCACATTTGAGTTGAAGATTCTTATTTTCGTGTTGGATCCTATTTCTCTTGATCTCCATATATTTCCCAATGCAATGAAAGCTCCTCTTGCCTTTTGTATTCTTATTTTGATATCGCTGTCTGTCCCTCCAACTTTGTCTATATTACTGCCAAGATACGTATATGATTCTACATCTTGTATTGGCGTTTCTTCAAGTTCAACCCTATTATCATTACCTGCATTTATTCTCATTATTTTTGTCTTTTCCCTGTGTATTTTCAGACCCAATTGCTGTGACCTCTCATCGAGTGTTTTCAATTTGTCCTGCATCTGATTACGGTTATGGGACAGAAGAGCCAAGTCATCAGCAAAATCCAGATCATCCAACTGCTTAGTCAGAGTCCACTGGATTCCATTTCTGTTGTGTGTTGTCGATGATCTCATAACCCAATCTATTGCCAGCAAGAAAAGAAATGGAGACAAGAGGCATCCCTGTCGCACTCCTGTTCTTATCCCAAATGGTTCTGTAAGCTGTCCTTCATGAAGAACTCTGCATGTCATGTCTTCATATGTTTTCTTTATTAAATTAATGATCTTCAGGGGAACTCCATAATGCCTCATCAATTTCCAAAGTGATTCTCTGTCTACACTGTCAAATGCCTTTTCATAGTCCACAAATCCGATGTATAGTGGTGAATTCCATTCCAGACTTTGTTCAACTATTATTCTCAAAGTGGCTATCTGGTCTGTACATGATCTGTTTTGTCGAAAACCTGCTTGTTCATCTCTCAATTTCTTGTCTATCGACTCTTTTAATCTCTCAAGGATAATCCTGTTTAATACTTTTCCTGGCACTGATAGTAACATTATTCCTCTATAATTTGTGCACTCTTGTAAATTTCCCTTCTTAGGCAACTTAACCAGATATCCTTCCTTCCATTCTGCTGGTATCTCTTCCTTTTCCCAGACTTTACCAAGTAATTTATATAACATCTCTGTAGCCGTGTCGATATCTGCTTTGATGGCCTCTGCTGGAATGCCATCAGGTCCAGACGCTTTTCCATCTCTTAGAAGCTTTATGGCTTTCTTTATTTCTTCCTTCGTTGGTCTTTCACCGTTAATTTGTAGCTCTTCTTCTGCTGGCTGGATGTCCAGCGGGTTTTGTGGAGCTGGTCTATTGAGAAGGTCCCCAAAATATTCTGTCCACCTCTTCATTTGCTCTTGTATATTGCTGAGCAGTTTCCCATTCTTGTCTTTTATGAGACAACTTGTTTGCTTGTATTTCCCTGTTAACTTCTTTGTGCTGCTATACAGTTCTCTCATATTTCCTTTGGCTGCAGCATCTTCTGCCTCTCTTGCCAACTCCTCAATATACTTCCTCTTGTCTCTTTTGATACTTCTTTTTACTTCTTTGTTTGCTTCTGTGTACACTTCTTGAGCCTTGGCTTTGGAACTTCTGGTTTTGCTTGTGTTTAACTCTGCTTTCTTGTTTTTCCTGTCTTTTATCTTATTGATGGTTTCTGTTGTTATCCATGCTTTTTGTTGTCTTTCCCTTTTCCCCAGTATTTCTTCACATGTCTCCTTCCATACCGTTTTGACCTGCTGCCAATAGTCTTCTGTATTCTCTACATCTTCCAGCTGTTGTAGCACTTGGAATTTGTTGGATACTGTGACCGCAAATTTGTCTCTTGTTTCTTGATTTCTTAGCTGTCCTACATTAAACTGTTGTCTATAATTTTGCATTGTTGCATATCTCTTGAGTTTCATTTTTATTTTGGCTATCAGAAGATGGTGATCTGATGCCACATCTGCTCCTCTATATACCTTTACATCCTGCAATGATGATCTAAACTTCTTTATGCATATATGATCGATCTGATTTTCTGTTCTATGGTCTGGTGATATCCATGTTGCCTTGTGTATTCTCTTATGTGGAAACATGCTTCCTCCTATAGCCAGTTGATTTGAAGCACAGAAGTTTGTGAATAGTTCTCCATTTTCATTCATTACTCCTAGCCCATGTTTTTCCATGACTTCTTCAAATCCGGTGTTGACTGTACCTATCTTTGCATTCATGTCACCCATCAAAATTGTGATGTCTCTTCTTTTTACTTTATCCATAATTTCCTGTAGTTTAGTATAAAATGCTTCTTTCACAGACTCTTCTTTGTCATTAGTTGGTGCATAACATTGGATGACATTTACATGAATTTTCTTTTTAGCTGTTTTGAAAGTAGCTGTTATTATTCTGGGTCCAACAGCTTCCCATTCAATGAGTGCTTTCTGTGCTTCTTTAGATAACATAAGAGCTACCCCTTCACTGTGGTGTGAAGTTTCGTCTTCATGTCCTGAGGACAGCACCAATTCACCTGTGATTAGTTTCTTCCTGTCTACCCCCTTCCACTTTGTTTCACACATTCCCAGAACCTCGATTTTGTATTCCCTCATTTCTGCTGCTACTTGCGCCACTTTCCCTTGTTCGTTTAATGTCCGAACATTCCAGGTGCCAAATCTGGAAGTTCCCCTAGAAGAAAGAAGGTTAGTCAGCAACACAGACTCCTTTCGGCTTTCTCTGTGTTGCATCATACGCCTCCCCGAGAGGACCTTCCCCTGTCTTGGATGGCTGTGTTTTATTTCCTTTATTTGACTTGTCCATATTTGTTGAAGTTTTTTGTGGTTTAAATTTTTTTAAACAGGATGGGGTAACCGGCCCCATGCCCAACCCTCCTTAGTCGCCTTCTACGACATGCCTGGCAGGGGACAGTGTTACTATTCTTTGCTCCCCTTTCGGGCCCCGGTGACACACGGGTGTGAATGTATATAAGTTAGCAAATAAATCTATGTCGTTGAGGTAACATAATTATGTCTGATTATGTATGCACGATCGTGTATGGGGCGAGTGTATGCATGTGAGTTATTGTTTAATTATTGAATAAACACGTAACAGCATACTTTACTAGACAGTAAACTACGAGTATACTAAACATACGAGAGGCAATACGTCACTTTATTACTGATTTTTTCCATCTCCACTTTAGCTAGTTTTGAGAAAAACACGTTCAAAGTTTTTTGGGTTACTAGTTGAAAAGGAGGATAAATTACATTAAAATGAAATTTGGCATTGTCGTGAAGTGACATCTGTCTCACAACACGAATTCTGCTTAACTCTGACCACACCGCGCGTCATACATTGTAAGAACTGCAAGATACACAGGCCAATCAGAACGCTCCGTTATGCCGTGTTTACTACAGCCTTGGATAAATAAAATAGAAGTCCAAATATGTGCAAACAAGCATCAACGGACAATTAACTATATCACTAGGAAAGAAGTACCACCTGGAAGAGGCTACCAAAACGATATTAGGAATGTTGCTCTATCCGCAAGTACAAATACTTTTACAAATACTGATATAGGACGGGAGAGATCTCTAGTTGAATGCATCGAAGCCTCAGGTTAGTCCATTATTTAGCTGTGTAACGTACGCATAGAATAAAATGCATTTAGGAATGAAAAAGGTTGTTTACTATAAATATGTAGAATAATATAGGGCGTATTTTAAACTTTAGATAAATAAATTGCTCCAGGAATAACGTAGATAAATAAAATCTTAGTTTTCCTGATTTGTACAATAGGCAAAATTTACCAATATTTTCTGAACTCAATACACATTCTTTGGGGAACTACCTCGGACGCTCGAGGCCATACTATTTATAGCGCGTGTCTAACAGAATCAGGTCAGTCACAATATTTGAAAGCCAAAGAGAGCGGCAAAAGAAAGCAAGTGTTAGTGGAAGCGATTTGCCTTCTGTACTGGAAAGCAGACCTTAAACAGCCATTAACAGCTCGTCTGTGTGTATGCCTGAGGGTAAGAACGAATATATATATATATATATATATATATATATATATATATATATATATATATATATATATATATATATATATATATATATAATTATGTGTATTTCTAGTGATTAATCCACCTGTACGATAGGAAAAGTGTAGATGTGTTAGAAAATTACAGTGTGTTGCTGGTGAACTTACAGGCTTGTGTGTAATTCGGGAGGCAAAGCCTTGGGAATATTCAAAATAATTGAGGATAATGGCCAAAGTGTGTCTGTAAGTTTGGAAAGGTATTTAAAGACGTATTTCTTAATGGAATGACACACATACCAGGAACATAAGGAAGGATGAAAGGAATTGGATTACTGTATAGTTTGATATATTACTTAGTAGTTTTATTCACAACCAAATTATTGTAAGGAGGCGAATCATGGGAAAAGGATTTTAAATAAGAATGTAGAAGAAATTTATGATCACAGTGAACTGAATTGATTGTTGCTACTATATTATATCTAGTGCATCTGCTAGCATGCTGTCTGAAACTGCCTATCATCCCCATCTGTGTCACAGAGGGATAGTGATATAAAAATACAGGGAGTGCATTTAACTTCGTTTCACGTTTTATCCTGTAAACCTAACAAGTATACAATAGGCATCTCTTACTGAGGTTACGACGGATGCAGTGCCGATCTATGTCAGAGGGCCAGACATCTCGTGTACACCACTTGGAGGAATTACAGAAATAAATTCTATCCAACATCAGTGCGAGCCATCTTCAGTGACTCAGATAAGTTGCCCACAAAGGCAATTGTACAGCATATTCCTGTTCACCAAAAATAAAATTAACATTTCATGATGACAATAGCAGTGTAGATCTTCAATCAGAACTGTGAAATTAACTATTACTTAATCAGAGAGAGAGAGAGAGAGAGAGAGAGAGAGAGACCAACCAAGCAAGATTTTCTCCATAGTGATAGACATTTTAACTGAGTGAAAGACTTTGTTGAATATTTTATTATTTATTTAATGTTGTCATATCATTTCTTTTAAAACTTTTCAAACAGAAAAGAGAAACTGTACAAATTAAATTGTAAATATTTACCATCAGACTTACTTAAATTCTTTAAGTTAAGCTACAGTCTTTGTTGGTGAATTTAATTAAATAATTACCCCTAGCAGAGTCAATAACAATAATAACCACCATATTAACAGAGGAGGATCTGGAGAGGTAGCACATAAGGACTCAAGAGTACTACATTACCATCTTCTCTGGGAACTTATACAGCTTGACCCTACCTTTGTTGTCTATACACCCTTACTTTTTTCAGAGAAAGGGGTATTACTGATAAGATCAGACTCTTATCTGGCATTATCCTGGTATCATCTGATACACCTTTATGTCCAGGATATCTTATCAAATTCTATAACCATCTACCCTCTCGCGACAGGCATGATGATCCAAACTGGCAACTGTAAGATATTATGTTGGATGATAGATTAAACTAATATATGTCGATTTATGACCTCAGGTCAACTTTGACCAAAATTGGAGATAACGAACGAACGAACTTATTTTCAAAGTGTTGAGAATTGGGCACGCAGGCCCGTCTGACATTCTGTACTTCCTTTCTCTCGTCTTTTATACTGATTTCATTTATTCTCACATGCATTTTACCCATCAATGTAAAAGAATTCAACACTGTAAAGGTAAAATAATAGCATACTCACATTCACGGTATCTAATTACAAACATGAAATAAAATATGTTAAAAAGTACAAACTAAGTATCACCATGAAATAAAATATGTTGAAAAGTACAAACATCATCATTAAACCTACATTCGATATAATATCATTTGTTCGGAAAAATAACCACATTAGGGGGGCAGATAACAGTGGACAACAAATTTTGACTTTTTGTGTGTATCTGAGATTAAACCAAGTTACCTTTATGTTGTTTGGGCTGCTGAATATGAAAATGGCCGTAAAAGCACCAGATTAGCTCTAGTTTTTTTTAAATATCTATAAAAATAAGTTTTACACATTTGCATATACATACCATATGATAATACCGCTCATAGCGGAAATGATTCACAGCGATTCCTTTTTGACTGTCGCTTGTAATGAGTTTCTGGAGCATCTCTCACAAGGGTCCAACAATAGTCTGCTAGCATTGCTGCATTCCGTTTCCCTTGGTACCTTTTTTCGAGGGCAGTAATGTCCTGATGAAATCGTTCCCCATGCTCGTCACTGACAGCACCGCGGTTAGCAAGGAAGAAATCCAGATGAGAGTGTAAAAAGTGTAATTTCAAAGACATGTTGCACCCTAGTCTCTCGTAGCGCTGCAAGAGGATTTCTACAAGCTCCTGGTAATTGTCAGCCTTATTGTTTCCTAGAAAGTTTGTGGCCACTTGCTGAAAGTCTTACCAATCTAACTTTTCATCACCTGTGAGGATATCATCAAAACGCTGATCTCGGAAGAGCTGGCGTATCTGTGGATCGACAAATACACCTTCCTTGATTTTGGCCTCACTAAGTCTTGGAAATTTATCACAAAGGTATACAAATCCTGCCGCATTTCGATCCATGGCATTTACAAAATTCTTCATTTGTCCAAGTTTTATGTGGAGAGGAGGGAGCAAGATCTTGTGGGATTCTACAAGTGGTTCGTTAAGTACATTCTTTTTCCCCGGTTCAAGTGATTGTCGTTAGGGCCAATCCTTTTTCTTGTAGTGGGAAATCCTGGCACGGCTGTCCCACAGACAGAGGAAACAGCAAAACTTTGTGTAACCCTGCTGTAGCCCCATCAAGATGGCAATGACCTTCAGATCACTAGAAATCTACCACTTATACTTGTCATAGTTGATGGTGTGTAACAGTTGTTTCATGTTGTTGTACGTTTCTTTCATGTGGACTGCATACCAGAGTGGAACAGATGGTAAAACGTTACCATTATGGAGCAGCACATCTTTTAAGCTCAACTTGGACGAATCAATGAACAGCCTCCAATCGTAGTCTTTGTAGTTGATGTGTAGTGCTGCCATCAGACCCACCATATCAACGCAAGCAATGAGGTTATCTGTCATTTTGAAATATGGAAGCAGATCTTTTTGCCGAGCACGAAACACAGACACATGCACATTCTCTTCTAGAAGATTCCATTGCTTCAGTCTGGACCCCAACAGCTCTGCTTTATTTTTTGGCAATTCCAGATCTCTCACTAGATCATTCAATTCACTCTGGGTAATTTTATGTGGCTGTGCAAACTCTTCAATAGGCACGAAATCAGGATCTCTTGATGTAGATGCTTTCACGGGTGACGGATGTCCACTGGCCTTATTATCTTCTTCATCATCCAGAGTATAAGATTCTGGTGGATCCGGAACAGGAAGTCCTTCCCCGTGAGGCACTGGCCGCATAGCAGAGGGAATATTCGGATAGGTCACAGGCCGCGTTTTCTTCTTATAAATACCATGTCCAATTGGAGGAGTCATGCAAAAGTAACAATCATTAAGATGGTTTATCGGTTACCTCCACACCATTAGAACTGCAAAACGCATCGATCGTCCTTTTCGGTTCAACCAACAGCGCAGATTTGTTGCACAGGATTGACATCATATGTGTAGGGGCCCAATACCGGTCCTGGTCACCGATCTCACAACCAAAATAAAGGCTGTAAGCTTTCTTTATCATCGGTGTAATGGGTCGCCTTTGTGATAGCAAAGTTATTTGTATGCAAATATAGCAAAAATAATCCGTACTGTTCACACTTTCACGAGGCATCTTGAACGACACGTCTGCACTCACAGAATCCACAACACAAATGATGACAAGGAGGAAATGTGGTTGTAATGACTGCTACGGATTGCGTCATCCAATTGGCGCTCAAGGCTATCCGTCTCGTGGGGAATCACGCGCCAGGGCTATAGAAAAGAGAAGGACTGGGTCATTCGCATCGGGAAGGTGAAGCCACGAGCCTACTAGAAACCTTCTTGACACCCCCCCCCCCCCCTTTCCCCACCCCCGATCTTGAAAACTAGAGCTAATTCGGGATTTTTAAGTGCATATTCGTCATATTCAAGGCTGTATTATGTCACCACTACTTTTTGGAATAGCTATTGATTGGGTTATGAGAAACTATACCCACAATGAACAATTGGGTATAAAATGGACAAATGGAAAATTCCTGGGGGACCTGGATTTCGCAGATGATGTAGCATTCTTAATTTCAACACCAAGACAATCCCAAGAAGCAATAAAAAATTAGTGCCATCTCGCGGTAAAAATTGGTATCCAAATAAATGGCTATGAACTTTTCTAACGAGACCTTTGATATCATCTTGAACGGGGAAAAAAGGAGAAAGTTGAAAGTTTCAGATTATTTAGGCAGTAAAATGACTCAGGATGGTGACACAACAAGAGAAATCCATACTAGAATTGCTTTGGCAGCTAGCGCCTTCAATAGATTATCTAACATTTGGAAAATTAAGATCATTGAATATTGACATACCAAGCTTCGTCTTGTTTAATTCATTGTTATCCACAGATGTTAACATTCTGTGAGAGTTTGGAAAAAACAAAATCATTTATTGAACAAAAGCTGCTTTCTTCTACAGTTTTTGTTGACAAATGTCTTAGAAAACTCATGAACATCAGTTGGAAAGAATTCAAGACTAATCGACAAATAAGAGAAGACTCTAGGCAGAAATATGTCTCCGACTATATAAGGAAAAGACGATGGTCATATATCGGTTATGTCCTACGTTTGCAAAAAAAGGCTTTATGGCAAAGACTAACTGCACTGCAATTTTCAACAGGAATAGCACTAAGGGGTCTCCTGAGGGTAAGCGGACATAGGAAGACCAATCCCAGAAACACTCAGAGCAATAGAGAAGGAAGGCGCTTTGGGCCTTAATGTGCAAGAGCTAAGAGGAGTGGCGTCACAACGAACAACCTGTGCACTGGTTTCTGTTCTCAATTAGCTGTTTGGCGCTTAAAATGAATTTATTGAATCGTTTATTGGTTATTCGTCATCAGCATGTCCAAATTAGTTAACAATAGCTACTTTTGTCTCGGATACATTTTGGCTGTTGTCCAGTGTAATCAGAACTCATAAAGTATTCGAAGAGTCTACGATTGTATGAATAGGGACTGAGGTTGTTATGTTTTAGATAATGTGGAAGATAGTTTCAAAGATGAGCAACAGAGTAAGCTAAGCTTTTCTTAAATAAGTCAAGCCTAGGCTTGGGCACTTGTATTTTGTTAAGGCGTTGACTGCGTCTTTCATTGTATTTGAACATTGGCCACAGATATGTTGGAGCATTCTGTGACAGGATTTTGTGAACAAATTTAGCTTTATTGAACAGAAAGCGAGCGCTTTCTTAGAGTCAGTATTTTGAGATCTTTATATAGATCTACACACTGTGTTTGGCAGTTGTCAGAAACTAGACGCACTGCACGCTTTTGTAGTGAATGGAGTCTTTTTGTGTTGGACATAGAACAACCATCCCAGAGTGTAGAGCAATAGTCAAGGTTTGTTTGTATGTGAGATATATAGAACAATTTTCGTGCATCTTCATCTAGGAAATGTTTGATTTTAGCTAACTGGTAAACTTTCTGTGCCGTTTGCTTGGTCAGTGCATGTACAGGTGAGTTCCAATTTAGATGCTGGGCAATGACTGTACCTAGAGTTTTATGTTCATTAACGTTTTCAATTAGTGAGGTACCAATGTAGATCTGAAGTGTTGTTTTCTCTGAATTTTGTAATTTTTGCCTAGTTGATATTAACATGCATTTTGTTTTAATGATATTTATTAGCATGGAGATAGAATAAAGCAGTAAAGGCGACGATTAATAAACTATAGCAAACATACGAGAGCCATTAGTAATCTGCTACCACCAAAAAAACTCATATGAATATATACGTTTCACACTGCTATCCGAAATATCAAAACTGTTCATTGAAAATAAACAAAACTAATAGGTTACATGTAATCGCATAGCAGATGCTGTTGTAGGGGAATGAAATTTTTTTTTAATATAAAGTTTTGCCTCGTTTTGGCGAGGCGCGTCCCGTTCAACCTAGTCGGTTATATTAGGGCGCATGTCCAAATACAAAAGACCCTTAGGTCTGAGGTTGGGAATGAAATGTTAATTAAGAGATTTAACTATACTAGGTTTCAGCTTTGTGTGTGTGTGGAGGGAGAGGGTTAAGAAGGTGCCCGGTTCCCTTCCTAGGTTGAACGGAGCGCTTAGACTAAACGAACAAAACTACTAATAAACAAAAGATTTGACGAGAATTAATACTAAAATTCAATGAAAGGGAAAATTCTACACATACCCACAAATCTACAAACATACTCACACATTCTAAGCCCACTCCTCACAAATTCTATACACACTCACATAAAAATTAAATAGATATTCACTTACAAAGCCTGTAATACTCACAACTAAATTATGTACGTACTCAAATACTTACACAAAATCACGTACACATTCTATTCATACTCACATACAAAGTAGAAAATTCATTTCCTCTGAAGACACAGAATCCCAAAAAAAAACGGAGCAACTAAGAAAATTTCAGTCTGAAAACTACGCGAGAACAATCACTGCTGCTCGAAAAATACAGACAAGGACGACCTCTGGTGTTGACCTCTAGCATCGGCTTTCTTCGTAAAATTGTTTTCTAATGTGCCACAAGAGACAAACCCCACTCACACAATAACTCGGACTTCTTTTTTTTTTTTTTTTTAACAGGAGAGGGAAATTGCAAAAAAAAAAAGCTCCATTCTAAAAGGTGTTCCTCTCCCCTACTTTTTTTTTTTTTCATTTTCTTAACAAAAAATCCGGTGCGGTGACTACATCCGCTGTCTAACAGTCTCCCTAGATTTCATTGTCACAGCGCGTGCTTCACTGAAGTGTGAGCACGCATTATCATCGAGTCTGGTTTCCGGTCTATCAAAGACGGGATTTGGGAATCTCGTGAATGCTACAATATGATTTTCTTTCGTGCTGTTTTGTTCTTCGCGTATAAGAAATAAGATTATTTTACACCGCGCTCATTTTTCATAATAGAGTCTGGAGGAGTGCTGCTGTCTCCTCGACGTCGCAGTGGGAGGTGTTTGTGCGTCTGTATGTATATACACTATGTGACCATTTATCCGGCTATCCAGTATCCGGACAGTTCCAAATACCGGAAACCGACAAATTATAATATTCAAAATGCACGCAAAGTATTTCCTGTGGCTTCCGATTTGTTTATGATGGCGCCAATAGTGCGACATTTTGTTCAAACTAGTCGCAAGAGAAGGCGTCGTGATTTTCTCTCACATTTTAGAACTTTCTAAAAAATAAATAACCGTGGTTTAAAGTATGCTAGTATTTTGATTCTTCTTTGTCTTTTCCTGCTTCCTGTTACTGTGAAGCTTCATGAGGAGATTCAATAGCAATCCTAGGCTCTTCAGTTACGTTTATGATGCTTGGCACGCTTTGTATATAAGTATGTATATATCCGCCGCTCTATTTATTCATATTTCTGTAATCTTCCGCTGACATAAGCCTAGAATCTAGGGAAGACTTAACGTCGTCTGTATGTCTGAACCTTAATCCCTTCGTGACTACACACATTAGTTTAATCCATTCTTACACGGGACAAATCATCCATTTTTTTTTCCTATTTGCGAAAAACTTCTCAACAAATTTAACTTACTTATATAAAACCGACTCATATTGTCAAAGGTGTTAGAATGCAGGTCTCCTGCAGCAAAGTTATCGGGTTCAAAACACATGGCGTCATGCTCCAGTCTACCCAGCTGTTAATGGGTACCTAATTCTGTCTTTGAGGTATGGAAGGCAAAGGCAACAAGGAAGGGAACTGGCCATCTCACCTCTCGAAGCTGGACCTAGTATAGTGAAGTTTCTAACGTTTGACTACCGTCTACCTACATGTCAGAAAAGCTAAGAAACTACGAACTTATCTGTCAATACATCTCTGCCTTTAACCAGTTTCTTCAACATTATATATTTCCGTTCGAACCAGTTTCTTCAACATTATATACTTCCGTTCTAACCAGTTTCCTCAACATTGTGTATTTCTGTTTTAGCCAGTTTCTTCAACATTGTATATTTGTGTTTAACCAGTTTCTTCAACATTATATATTTCTGTTTTAACCAGTGTCTTCAAAATTATTTATTTCTGTTTTGACCAGAATCTTTAACATTATACATTTCCGTTTAACAAGAATCTTTAACATTAAATATCTTTTAATTTTAACCAGTCTCTTCAACATTATATATATATATATATATATATATATATATATATATATATATATATATATNTATATATATATATATATATATATATATATATATATATATATATATATATATGCTTGTAACCAGTCTCGTTAACATTATATACCTATAATTTGAAACATACTCTTCAACATTATGTATATCTATGTTTTTAACCAGTCTCTATGGAAATGTATAGCTCTAAATGTTTGTTGTCTCCCATCGTCTTCACCATGCACATGTAATGTTTCTTCTTCTTATACAGTGTAAGGAACCAAAAGATGCAGCAATAGAGAATGCAGTCAGCGACCCATAGCTTGACTGCTTGCATCAGGGTCAGCGAACCAGAGCTGACCAAGACCGTACTCCACCTCCACGTGGTGGTCCTGGAAACAGTCTGCAGCAGTGCAGTCTGGCTGAGCGAGTACGGATCGAAGAGGGAAGGCAAACCCGGTCCCCAAAAATGCCGTGCTGAAGTCGGATGTGTCGACCGAAAGGTGCAGATATCACAGCTACGGCGTAAACAGACACAACGCAACCACCGTCCTTTTCAGGGCGAACGAGGAAGAAGAAGATACAGTGTAAAAAAAAATAAGTTCCTTCACTTTCTCTCCCCCCAACACACCCAGGGTTTGTCTTTCTGTATTAATCCAATATATTCAACATTGTCTTAAACGATTTGTGCCTTGAAGACTACTATGTCCAATCATTACATAAGTAAGATAAAGGATCCCGTTACACGCCCATTGAGTCATATTGGGAATATGGTGTTAGGCCCATATGTTCTTGACCATCGGCACACTAGGGGTAATGTGGTCATCATCACGCCGGCCGCCTTAACCTTCCCAGAGTTGCTCTGGTACCCCAATTCATGAGGCTGGGTCGACCCCGGAGCCGTTTGTGGTCTAAAAAATCCCACTTCAACTGGGGATTGAACCATGGACCACCGAGTTAGGAAGCCAGTGCACTAACCACTGCGCCTCTTATTACATAAGTTTCGCCCTTTAAATATATGAAAGTCAAATGTATTTCTCCCCTAATTATCTTTTTCCCCCTATATTTCAAGTTTTGATCTATTAATCGTACTTTGTTCACTTTGACATTAAAATGCCGAACCCTTCCTTTCTATCTGTTATAAATCCCAACTCCCCTTGTTTTTTTTGTGTTTTTTTTTTTTGTGTTTCTTTTTTTGTTTGTTTTGTTCCGTCAACTCCATTTTCACTTCCAGTACCTCGTTCTATCTACCTTTGAACCGTTCAACTCAGATCCACTCACACGCGCTCACGGCCTTCATTAAACATGTATAAATCCATTTAAATCTGCCGGCTTTGATCTCCCAACCATCAGGTCGTGTTCTGATGCTAGTCTTATCCTCTCTATTTCCCCATCGCCATTACTGGCCAGACAGAACCAACTCACTCTTGTCACATGAATCATTGAACTTCGTTAAGACGACAATTTCCGATGTGCTCAAAGTAAAAAAAAAAAAAATTAAAAACCTGCACATCTGCACAAGGTATTTTACAGGGTGACTGAAATGGTTCTTTGTATTTGTAAATGGTTATATGCTCACATGGATTTATCTGGGTATACATGAAACAAATGTTAAGACAAGGAACATAAGCTGTCGTCTGACCATGTTTCCCAATTCATTTGGACAGTGTTTCTCAAGCGGTGTGCCGCGGCACACTAGTGTGCCGCCGCGCTTATCAAAGTGTGCCGCAAATATTTTGTAAATTTACTACATGAAGTATATTTTAATGTTCATGTAATATAAAACTGATCTTACAGCTTGAATTCTTTCAATAATAATTGGAGCTATTAACTGCTTTGAACAAAAATAGATATACTTCAAAATTATTTTAAACAATTAAAAGAAAATCGAATTAAGAGTTTTCTTTGTTCTAAATTATCCACAAATTAGTGTCTTTAATTTAATATATATCACTGTAATTTTTTATTCTGGCGCGGCGTCAGATAGGTGTGCCGCAAATTTTTAGAACATTGAAATGTGTGCCGTGAACACAAAACGGCTAAGAAACACTGCACTAGGATCTAGCCTTGTGTATGTATGGTGGCAGATGAAGACGGCAGATGCGACACAGAATTCAAGAAGAGAATAGGAATGGTCAAAGCTACATTCAACAACATGAGACATATACTAACATCTAAACAACTAACTCACAAATTCAAACTGAGAGTAATCAAATGCTATATATATTCTTCATTATTGTATGGTGTAGAAACATGGACAATGAACAAACAATTAAAGGAAAGAATTGAGACCTTCGAGATATGGATATATTTGGAAGAACGAGGCGAGTCTCGAGGAAAGAGAAGAAAAAAAATAAAACCTAGAAATGAAAAGAGAGTTAATGATGGAGATCAAAATTAGACAGCTAAAATATTGTGCCCATATAAAAAGACATAACACCTTGCTTCAGTAAGACCATAATAAATGGAAAAGTTGAAAGCAAACGTGCAATAGGGAGACAACGCTGTAAGTGGTCAGATAACATCAAGAGATGCACAGGAAAGTCTATCACAGTGCACCCACTATTAAGACAAGAGACAGGATGTTCCAGGTCCATTGCATCCCACCTTCCATATGGAGACGGCAGCCGACGATGACGATGCTCGTTGATTAATTATCTCGTAATCTACAGCTTTCCCTTGTTTGCCCCTGAAGAACGGATGACTAGGGGTCGTAAAGTAGGTCATCCCTTTGTCCTATAAGTTATTAATATATTCAGTCTATCACAAACAACATCTGCTCTGTGCCATTGACACGTGAGACACCTAAGTGCTCGTCTAGATGTTCATTAATAACATCCTTCTCCAGTTACACATTGGGTTTAGTTTACGTTCCGCTCAGGAGCGAGCGCCGACGACGAGTGAAAGCGAGTCCGCTGTAGGCAGGAATAGCAGAAGTACTGATGTTTATCCTGGGACTTAATTTATCAAGTAGGGGACCCCGGCGGCGGCAGGTTATCCTTTGCAACGCACGTGGATTACTGGATTACTCACACTGCGGGACGTGGAACTGACTGGCGGCTACTGTTGTATAAAATGAGCACGCACGATGGGGTAATATTTGTCGTTTATTTGCTGTCAAACAGAACAAGTTTCCGTTTAATGTTTTGTAGTCCTCTGTAAACAGAATACAGCATGGGAGAGAACACGAAATAGAAGGTGAAGAATATAATACAGCTACAATAAAACAAAAATAAAACTACATGTAAATATTAGCACAGGAGGAAAAATGCAGTAAACAATAAATTTATTTATTTAGAAATGCACAATAGACAAAATAGTGCACTTTAAAAAATAAGACAAAAAGAAGGTGTGTTTTGTGCGCTGAAAGTTGAAATATGTATGGAAATGTCACATTTTGCACATACACATACGAGTATTACGAATATCGGCATTACTAAAAAGCAGTGCAAAAAAGAGATGGAACAAACATGATTTGTATTCCACTCTGTTCTATTGTGTAACTGATATTCGTTGAATATAACTTTAAATATATGCCATATCAGTTTGTAGCTGAATATTGTTGTCTTTTTGTTGTTGTTGTAGTATTTTTTTTAAAAAACACGATAGGTATTCCATAGCCATTTTGTTTGTCTACCACAGATGTCGGTTAGCTGTGCAAATATGTTTATTGAAACTTTCATAAACAGAAACTCTTGGACGAGCTCCTTGTATTAATAAAAAAAAAAAAAAAGAGTTGGGGAATGAGAAATAAACGTATTATAGAGAAAACTGGAAACTTGGGGGCCCTGAAGCTCAATCTTCATAGTAGATCCGCCTCAACACAAGCCTTTCAACAGCCACACCAGGTGTTACCCTTTTCCAGGGATACGTGCCAGTTTCGCCTTAATCCTCCGTCTGTTGTGGGCTTCAGTTAATCTACACAGCTAATCTTTCAACTGAGAGCAATAAAACAGCTGGACCGTTTGCCTCATTTTGTAATCTGTTGTAAAGTCTGACGCCAACAGAACGTCATTTCGCAGCTTTGAACTCGACTACCCTGCCTGTGACAACTTCAAACCAAACAACCCTGACTATCTATTCAGAAGAGAAAGATACGGATAAAGAATTCATCATCAGCGACAACCGAGATCAATCAGAAGTTCAAAGAGAAAGTATCACGGGTTAATAAAAACAGAAAAGACACCAAGATGACGTCGACAGAAAATAAAAATTGATCTCCAGACGAGGGCCAAATTACAGTTAAACAAAAAAAAGTAAATGTAATCCATATTAGATACTGACGTAGGGTAGCGAATTGTTAGAGACTTCACTTTACTAGGTCCAGCATCGAGGGTGGGGTAACCTGTTCCCTTCCTCGCTCTCTTTTCCCTCCCTTTAGCAAAGTCAGGTGTACCCATTTACAGCTGGTAGACTGGAGCGTGTCAAAACCGTGAGATACTCTAAAGAGGGACCGGAGCTTAATGTGACACGTCTGGTAAATTTGTTAAACGCAGCAAGAACAACGGAAGATCTCCCAGAGATATAGAAGAGAGAAATTATTGTGATCATTCTAATAAAGGAGGAATTATAAATTGTAAAATTGTGTAAAGATATCTTCTACGGACAATTAGCAGATGGCAGGAGAACAGTTGGGCGACCACAGCTGAGGTTCAAAGATGTGTGCAAGAGAGATATGAGGGCACTGGACATGGATCCAGCAACATGGGAGGATGAAGCTGCCGATCGCACTAAGTGGCGATGCTATTTACGGCGCCAACTCAGATTGGGCGAAGAGAGGCTCACACAAGAAGCAGAGGTGAGGAGAAAACATCGAAAGGAGCACCAGGAAAATAAGCAGCTGAGGGCTGTCACCTCAGGGGCGCATTCCCATAGTCAGTTATGACTGAAGGGGCTATTATATATTATTATTATTATTATTATAAATTGTGACAGCTGATGCGAAACGAATCTCCTTCTTTGAGAACGAATTCTAGGATGAATGAAGTGTGCCTCGCCAACAATTCGTTTAAAAAAAATAGAAAAGAAAAATGGGGGGGGGGGGTTTGAAGGACAGTTCCATGGCAGAACATGTGCTTTTGAGACAATCCATCGCAATATTCATATTTTGTTCTATATACATTACATGATATTTTGGTACGATATAATATTTTACTTGCTCACCTTTCATTACAAAAATAATAACTTAATACAGTACGATGTACATACTTGCCTAGACCACTCAAGCAACAAACACACATAAATTCACGTGCACACATTTTCACACCGACTGATCTTTATTCCCAGAGAAATCCCAAGATGCAAATTACCAGACAAACAATAACAGTAGTTCTCCATCGTCCTGCAACCCGTAACAAAATAAATCGCGCAATAACAAAATGGAAAGGGTCGTTAACCCTAACGACTTGAAAGCGGCGAGATTTTCCAAAGTCCGGTTTGAATGCCAGGAAAACGACAGAAACGAATGCCGAGATTTTTACCGAACGAGGGAACGCCGTTAAATCATCGTTGTCAAACTAAGTTTTATTGGGTGGTTTTTCCAAGGCGTTTAAAAGGTTTAAAATTAATGACTAAGAGCTGACACAAATGCAAACAAGATGTCGCGAGAATCACGCCTTCTCACAAACTCTTTTGCATCAGGGGAGTTGGTGATCTTTTTCACTCGAATGGGTATGCTATTGAAGGTGCTGCTGTAGTCGATGTTAGTTGTTGTGTTTTGTTTTGTTCTGTTTGGTTTGCCATGAATGTTATTGATGCAGCTGTCATTAACCTTAACAAATTCAGAAATGCGTTTCTGTAGTTGTTATTTGTTCTGTTATTGCTGAAGTTATGTGTTACTGTAATCGTCATGGTCTTCGTTAGTGATAAAGATCTGTGTTGCTGTGGTTGTCCCATGCTTAGTTATAAAGATATGTATTACTGTAGTTATCATGTGCTTTGTTATTGGTAAAGATCTGTGTTACTGTAGTTATCATGTGATTTGTTACTAGTAAAGATCTGTGTTACTCTGGTTATCATGTGATTTGTTACTAGTAAAGATCCGTGTTACTGTTGTCGTCATTAACCTTGCTCGTTACTTCTGAACTGATAAAAGAACTGTGTTACTGTGGTTGTGAAGTGCTTCTTTAGTGATAAAGGTTTTGTCATAATGGTTGGCATGTGCTTTGTTACTGGTAAAGATCGTATGTTATTGTGGTTGTCATGTGCTTTGTTACTGGTAAAGATCGTATGTTATTGTGGTTGTCATGTGCTTTGTTACTGGTAAAGATCGTATGTTATTGTGGTTGTCATGTGCTTTGTTACTGGTAAAGATCGTATGTTATTGTGGTTGTCATGTGCTTTGTTACTGGTAAAGATCGTATGTTATTGTGGTTGTTATGTGCTTTGTTACTGGTAAAGATCGTATGTTATTGTGGTTGTCATGTGCTTTGTTACTGGTAAAGATCGTATGTTATTGTGGTTGGCATGTGCTTTGTTACTGGTAAAGATCGTATGTTATTGCGGTTGGCATGTGCTTTGTTACTGGTAAAGATCGTATGTTATTGTGGTTGTCATGTGTTTGATACTCAAAAAGATCTTTGTTAATGTGGTTGTCATTAACTCTGCTCCTGCTTACGATTGTATTTTGCTGTGGCGTTTAAGGTGATGTTTTGCTGTAGCTGTCATCGTGTTATTTATGTTGCCAACGTATTGGAGCAGCTATTATAGTTCGTATTAATTGTACATTTATGGATGCTTTGAATGCTATGTATTTTACTGATGTAAATGCCATCATTAGTATCAGTCTTATAGATGTAACTAGACGATAGGTCATGGACTCGAAACCCTGCAGACCCGAGTGGAACAGTCCCAGTTAAGATGATTTGGCTATGTCTGCAGAATGGAAGATCAACTACCACGGCAAATATTTGAAACCAAGATCCAGTGATCCACACCTCCACAACGACCCATAGACAGGACAACATTAGACAATCTCTGAAGGACCGAGGACTGCACTGGAACCAGATCAAAAGGCAACTGAGAGGACAGCTTGGCGCTCTCTCTGGCTAACTTCTTTTGCTAAGTAGGTAAGCTTATAGATGTGTCGATGTTCAACTATTATATACTGATGGTGCACATTCACTAAGATTCATTTATAAATCTATTGATCACTGCTGTTCTTCAAGTTACCTGAAGTTGCTCTTAGTAAGACAAGTTAGTTGAAAATAATCAAGTCCACCAGATCCATGTCGAACAGACAAGCATCATGCATACTAGTTAAAACAGTAAACCAGAAACATAAACAACAACAGCAACCGATATCAGGAAGAAACTAACATAACAAACAATATCACATTTAATAAACAACCGAATCAAGAAGATGGACTGACAGAGAAAGAGAAAATGAGGGAGGAAGACAGCGACAGTTCAGCCAAAGAAACTAACATTTCACTACGCAAATCGGACCTGTTTAAACTGTGTACAAGTTGTGACTTCTTCTTCAAGTACCAAGTCTAGTGGTGTAGGAGATCATGCCTCTCCACAACGTCATGTCTCCAGTACAATTTATCAATTTTGCTGTTGACTTCTTTCCATGCCACGATGACAAACTGTGCAGTATTTTCTCTCTTTGTCTTCCCCTATCTCTTTTCCCTTCAAACTTACCTGTTGTTACGATATATTCCAGCTTTCCTCTTCTCTTAACATGCCCATTAAAAGTGGATTGCTTCTTTCTAACTTGTGAAATAAGTTTCCTTTGCGCGTTGCCCTCGTTTAGGACATCCTCATTAATCTTTTTGGCTGCCCATGGTTTTTTTTAACATTCTTCTGTAAAACCACATCTCTGTTGCCTCTAGTACCTTCCCTACTTGTTTACGAACTGTCCATGACTCACTCCCATATGTCAGGATTGGTTCTATATAACTTTGAAGAACTCTGTTACTTCCAATGACAAAGATCTGTTCCATACAATACTCCTGATTATATAACAAGTTGTGACACGAATCAATAAAATGGCCGAAACTGTCAAGTGAATTAATTCGCGTACAAGTTTCTATAAAACCCGCGTAATACAAGTAACATATTTTATTGACTTAATACATTAATTTGTTTTAATATGTCTTTAAACTATCCCTCAAAATTATCTGCATAATGCTTAGTAGTTTTCTAACGTCGCACATAGGAACTCCTAGCGCAGTGGTCTATGGTTCGATCCCCAGATGAGGTGGGATTTTTTTTAGGCCACAAACGGCTCCTGGGTCGACCCAGCCCCAAATGGGTACCAGAGCAACTCTGGGAAGGTTAAGGCGGCCGGCGTGATGCTGACCACATCACCCCTAGTGTGCCGACGGTCAAGAAAATATGAGCCAAACACCATATTCCCAATATGCCTCAATGGATGTGTAACGGGATCCTTTACTCCTTTTCCCTTTTTTACATAGGAACTCTTGTGTTAATCCTATACCGCTCTTCCTTGGAAGTATTCAAGTATTATGAAACACGGTGCACTGTATCAGCATCAGTGTAACCACCCTGAATTTTGAAGAAAACAAAACTAGATGGTATCTTAACAAACACCTAGATACACCTAGATTTTAAATTGTGGGCTACTTTTGGGCGACTTTATACGGTTTTTTGGGCTACTTTAGGCGAAAACCCGAAAGTTGATCTAAAGTGGCGTTCTTCAACTAATGATGGAAAATGACACATGATGGGAGTCAACGGGACACACACAAAACCTAGATCTTGGTGAGTCCACCTAGGAATGGCAACGCTGATCAGTTTAGAGTTAGATCTTTACTTTTGCGTAGAGGGCGTTTCAGTGACAGTGTGCAACCCCGCGAATTCAATGTCTTCCCGCCAGGCCATAATAACTACATAAAAGTATAACAATCCTTGCAACTTCGTGGTCAATGATAAATGATGTGACTGTTATTGCCTGTATCGGGAGAACAAAGTGTTAAGGGCGTTAGCTGTCTGTCATAGATGACACGACGGTGACAGGCTGATAAGTCCAAGTGGACACATGAGTGGACAGAAGCCACGCGGAAGGATGATCAAACGGCGTTCACAGGTCCAGCTGTCGCAGGTGTGCCAGGGCAGCGTCTTCTTGGTTCGTTGGTAGTTGCAGCTCTTGGACTGAGGCGAGCCAATCAGGATGTCCATATAATCATGAAATAAACGACATCAAAGGGTCTTCATTCTGGGTGATGTTTACTTTGGGAACAAGTGCAGTGACAAATACAATCACGCTTTAACACTTGAAAGTTCACTGCACATAGACTACAACAAAAGACAAAGTATTATGTTATGGCAGATAGACAGAAAACACATTTCAGGTAAAAATAGCTTCGAGGAACCCAATGTTATCATTCAATGTACTCACTTAAATTTAGATAACATGTGAAAACTCGCAATCAGCTGTATCATTGTCTATAAAATCTTGATAGATAGTAATATAGGCCTACACTCTGTATAAAACAAAGAACTCGCTAGTTATGCCTTATTTGTCATCAAGGGTAACTTAGTTGCTTGAAGAAAAGCCTCGACCTAAACGGCACATTACCGTTCACCATCCGACACCCGCCCCTATCCTTTGTCAGTTAAACATATACCTTACTTTATAAAAGGTAAAAGTAGTTCCACAGCAGATACGGTCGTAGTTGAGTGAAGTGTTAGAGATTTCACTGCACTTGGTCTAGCATCGAGTTGTGGGGTGACTAGTTCACTTCATCGTTGTCGTTTCCTTCCCAAACTCACGAGCAGAGTCAGTTACCCATTTACAGTTGGGTAGATTGGTGCGTGACGCCACCGTGTTTCGAATCAGACACCTCTGCCGCGTAAGGCCAGCTCTCTGTCAATCGTAGGGGGTCGGAGTGGCTACGAGGTACGGCGTCCGCCTCGAGTTCTAGAGGTACCGTGTTCGATTCCCAGTTGAGGGAATATAATTTATGGAAATTTTTTTTCAGAACCCGTGGTCCTAAGGATAAGAATCTTCAACTCAAATGTCAAGTCAGTCCTATTGTATGGCTCTGAGGCATGGAGAACAACAACCAAAAAGCTAAAGATTTTTATAAACGGGTACTTGCGTAGAATAGAAGGACTGAAATGGCATGACAAATTCACAACTGTGGAATTGATGACAAGAACCAGACAAGTGCCAGTGGAACAAGAGTTGAGAAGAAGACGCTGGCGATGGATAGGACACACACTGAGGAGACCTGTTGATAGCATTACAAGGCAGTAATTGTTCTGGAATCCACAGGGAAAGAGAGGCAGAGGTAGATCAAAAAACACATGGAGAAGAGAACTGGATACAGAGGTGAAAATGATGATGAAAACATGGAAAGAACTTGAGGGGATGGCACAGGACAAGAAGACTTGGCATGTGTTTGTTGAATGCCTTTGCTCCTCGGGGAGCTAATGGGTATTGATTGATTGACTTGTCTCATGAAGGAGGTTATGCGCAGCGCAGCGAGAGTCCTCGACATGTTTGATGCCTGGTAGAAAAGATCATGCTAAAATGTAAAAATTATCATACACTTACCGACAACATCCTGGCGTAGCAATTCAGGCAGAGTGTATCCAACAAAACTGGAGCCATAGAGATACAAGAATCATAATTATCCTGACCGTATAGCGATCGTTTATCTAGATTGTCAAATGTAATCAGCTTAGAGGAGCAAGAACACACGTTTGGGTCACCTGGATAGCTTTAAGCTCTTCTTCACATTTAAACTCCGCTGGCTATGTAGAGATAGTTTTATCTGAATAAAGACAGTGTAACCATAACGACTACATCTGTGGAGAATGTTTAACCATAGGCCTAAACTGATTAAAGACTTTAGCCGTGTGGCTATTTACAGGCCCTAAGTGAGGGGGTACAGCAGGGCCATTTTGGCTTCAACTCAGCCAAGGATGCCTGATCCCCCACTTTTTAGCACTATTCCCAAAGAGAAGGACCCTACACTCTGAAATGGCCCGGGCCTCCTATGAGCTCGAAGGGCTTGGTTATTTTTGCGTACAGAAACTGGCCCTGGTGGCAGTAATTGTAGAGTTTAGATCTGGTTGCTAAATCTTCATAAGTAGGCTTCAGCTTTGAGGCGCAAATAACAGTTTGGAAATATCGCTTATAAACTAATCAATAGTATTTACTAACAAACAGTGGCGGCTTTCTTTAATGTGCTGTTGAGCTGCAGCACTCCCTATAAAAAAGGACTGCTATACTGTCTCTACTATAATACGTAATCCGGACAGACCAAAAAAGTTGAGGTTACACCGGAAGGGTTGAATACAAGACCAAAAAAAATTATCTAAGACCGTATCGTGAAGTGCTGCGAACGATTGCAGTTCAAGTGACCTTGACCTCTTATAAGCGAATGCTTGTTATACATAGCTGCGTTTGGGTTGAATTTATTTAACTCTTTGACTCCGGAACAACGCTCTGAGCGTGGTTTTTAGACTATCACGAATGAAAATTACGGCACGGTGAAAAATAATTGCGGAGTCAAAGAGTTAACAAGTGCTGCAACGAAACACAGCACACGTGGAAATTAAATCTATCAAGCATGACTGTTTACGTGCGCGTTCACCACAATACCGTAAAACGTTGGTCAATTGCATTGTTTTGAGATTAATTTAATGCTGATATTTTCTTGTGTGCTGAATAATTATAGAAATGAGTGAAGTAACTGTTACATATTTACAAGAAATTGTTTTTTCGCGATTGTCGTTGGCTGAAAAATGCCGTGTAAAAACACTAGGTCGGCCTCTTCCGAATCTAAAAATTATCCAGACCTCGACTAGCAGGAACAGTACATACCAGAGAAAATTTAACAGAGAAATTTACGAACATCATGACTGGTTGTGTGGCTGTAATGTGATTTCAATGACAGAGTTATTGAAGTTTTTGTAACAAAGAAAGACAGAAAAATGGACTTCACTTTTAAATAGGTTAGACACATTTGTGTCTGGGTTGGTATTTTACATGGTGGTCACAATTTGTGAGTGTTATGTATAGTACTTTAAATGAATGAACAGTGCAGCACCCCCAATGACAACCCCCTGGAACCGCCACTGCTAACAAACCATTTATGTATTCTATTTAAAATGAGCATTTGCAAGAAACATTGATATATTCTATGGAAGAATCACAAAAAGCACTATGATGAATTTGGAACCAAAATCTCCAATAACATGCTGTCAATTACAAAGTAGGCCTAATGGAAAAAAAGAAAAGGCCACTGCATGACAACAGTGCAATGGTTAATCACTTTGTAGCATCGAAACAATACTGGAACCACTCGGCAGCATTCAAAACAATAACAATGAACTTACTAAAGTAGGCCTATGTAATGCGTTCACACATAAATTTTATTAAAGCGATATCAACAAAAACACGCGAGATTCCTAGAAATGAAAACTAAAGAAACAAAGCCTACTGAACAAATATACTCTTTAAACACTAGGGCCTATATAAAATATAGTGTTGGACTCTAAAACAGCTAAGAAAGCCCAACAACTATCAACAAACTGTAAGAATCAGAGAATCCACAACGTCCAGTTTTGAATTAACGTTACCAGTCGTAGAGGTCTCGAAGAAAGCATACGAAATAACAGACAGACAATTCCAGGTCGACGCGCCGGGTTCATCAATCTCCGCTGGCCAATCGTTCGCGTGTAAACAAATCTTGACACTTGGCTTGGGTTGTAGAGGTAACACTGAAGATTAAGGTGGATAGTGATGGGCCGTCACGCCTCCCCCCTCCCCTCTCCAGCGATCCCTTGCTGTGATTGCAATTATCACCCCTTGTACGTTCTTTGACAGCTTGTCCCCACCGTCCATTTAGCGTGTTCGCGTGGGTGTAAGTAACGCGGAAAGAGGTCGGTGAAGCAACCTGTATCTGTAACAAATTTGTGAAAACGATCCGTGAGCGGAAAAGAAAGAGACAGTCATGAAAAAATTCCGGAACTTCAGCCATGAAATACGACCGTTTAGTGCAGTGTTTCTTAAACTGTTAGAAGTCCTGGGGCTATTATTATTAGAGGGCAGTCCTGATTCTGAAATTCGTAGGATAAAAGAGGCAGATCGGAAAACAAGTGAAGCACTCCTTGGAAAAACCTGACGTCACACAAAAATGAAATGCGAAAAAATTGAATTTTAAACTCAGAAACGCTATGACACGAATAAGGATTGTCTGTTTTTATGCTTCATTTTCTTGGGACGAATGCCTTTTCAAATATAATTTTTAATTTCTACACCTTCTTTTGAATGTGTTTAATGCGCTTAGAGCACTAACACAGTTTTTCTAAAAATGTGATTTGTTACGTTTTTCCAATGAGATCTTTAAATGGAAAAGAGAAGACGCGCCAACAGTGAGGGATGCAATCAGCGACCCATAGCTAGACTGCTTGCGTCAGGGTCAGCGAACCAGAGCTG